>APFE031264941.1:16478-97671 GCA_000404065.3 Pinus taeda | reverse complement strand
ATTAATAATCAAGAATACCATCTTGGTCAAGTCAAATCATTGTTAGTAGAGTCCCATAATCATTTTGTTGATAATTCACCTAATAAACCTAAGTTAGCTCACCAACTAGGTCACTAGGTTTAATTTCTGAAAGTTGGTCTTTTTACCATTAAATTTCATTTTATGAGGAATAGTAGAGATCAAATTAGTAACCAAGGTTTTAAAGTCATGTTTTTTATTTAATTTTCTGAAATGAAATGCGATCATAAGATCATGAAGCTGAAGTGTCAAGTCCAATTTATACCTATTATGGTGGGACCACTATCATTTGCAAAGGAAAAATCGATTTTCTCCACTTATAAAGGGTCATCACTCACTCTCATTCACTCTCCATTTTCCCATTGCACTTTCCAACACTCCATATCATTTAATCAAGGTGAGTTTGTCATACAAGGAAAGTTTTTTACATCCATAACTCGAGCTCTCAAACTAGTGTTGCGCAAATAAATTTGTTCTATTGCGCATATACTAGGCAGCTGCTCCATCATCTCTCCAAGATTGTGAGCCCCCTGCAGTGGTTTCCTCCATCATTTGAACATTATGATGCTTCCAATATAGGTTGGTGGTTTATCTTAAGGTACAACCTTTTCTCATTTCTCTCAGCATGATAGGTTGTTTTTATGCTTAATTAGGCCTCATAAATCAAGCAAAACTCAAATCAAAGTCTAAGAGAAGAGTTTGTGTTTGACCTTCTCACTCTCTCTTGTTGGTTGAGAGATTCTTGGGAACTATTCCAACACTTAGGGATTTGACCCTTGAAGGTTAGGAAATGGTTGGTTTGATTCTATATGTATCATTTCTCATTCAGAGAGAAGGGGTGGACTTCAGAGGAGAGGACTTGTATCTTATGCTTTCATACAGTTAATCAAGGAGCAGTTGTAACTATTTTTTAGGAATACTTGTGTAGTGAGTTTGTGGTGTTGTTTCTCTTCCATATTAATTTTTTATGAATGAATTCATCTCTCTTAACATGCTTTGCTTCCTTCATGTGATTTTCCTTACAGTCATATAAGCATAATTCTTTAGATTCAAAGCTCTGTTTATATGGAAAATAATGTTTATGTATCTCTTATTCTAGATTAATGAATTCATGCTAATACATGCTCATTATGATTTCTTAAGCTTTCGGGTCCTACACTACATTGATCAAAATCTAAATCCATCACAAGACATTGTTATCTTGCTCCTCTTTATGCTTGCTATTGCAAATTTTGATACCTTGACCTAATTGCTTGCTCTCATCCCTGGTCCAACTACCTAAAAACCCTAAATTTTCAAACACTCAAACAAAAATTATGAATTTAGCCTTAAATCCATTTCTCATCCAGTCACTGACTAAAAAATCCTTAGAGAGATCCCTCTCTGGTTTAGCAGGGCTAGCTACTCAACTGTAAGTGGTTTGAAGTTACCTCTTTTGATCTCCTCCTTAGCTTGGGACATTGTAGGGGCCAACATTTTGGTGCCATTGCTGGGGAATTGACTACTAAATCATTCTTGGGATTCGTTCTATTAGAGAATTCAAGAAGATTGGTTCTGTAGGTGACAGCGTCCAGTATCTAAAGATAGGCTGGTTTAAGAAATTTCATCAAGTTTAAGGTGTGAAAATTTTGGCTCCTAAAAGATATAATAGGTCAAATCCTGACCCAAATTCACCTTTTATTGTTGATGACCCAAAAAAACTACTCAAAAAACTCAAGTCACCTATCTTTGAAAGTTCGGCTCGAAAAATAAAAAGGACTACTTCTTTGCCTAAAAATTTATTCGCTTTTGAGCATCTTTCTTTTGATATTCAGTTAGAACTGTCTCTTTCAAGGTCAAAATTTGAGCCTTGCCTTTCTGAAGTAATATTTGAACCTTTTCAATTTGATTATCACCACCTTTCTTCTGAATCCCTTTTTTCTAAAGCTGATCATGAACTGTGGTTGAATTTTGATAAACTCCAAAATCTTGCTGACCAACTCCAAATCACCACTGAAAAAGCTTACATCCAATATCAGCTTGAATACCTAACTTCTGTTTCATCCTCTATTGCACCTCCAAATACATCAGCTACCTCATCTCTTCTTCCACCACCTCCACTAGTGTCATCATATTTACCTACATAGCCCATTGTAGTACCTCTACTACATCCTCCAGCAGTCATGGCATGATTTACATCTCTCATGTTGCCTATTCAACTTGTTGCTCTACCTCAATACTATGGTCAAAGACTCCCTCCCTCTATTTGATGGAAGCTCAAAAATCACAACCTAGCAGGATGTTGATAAATTGGTAGATTTTATCGATTTGGAAGAGATTGATGAAGAAGATGCTAAGATGAGAATCATAGCTTAGAGTTTTTATGAAGATGTGAAGAAATGGTTTCAAAGTTTGGCTACTAATTCTCTCAATGGATCTCAGCGGTTGATAGAGTTGTTCCTAGCACGATGACAAGAAAAAAAATCCACTGCAAATTTTGGTTGAGTACAATTCAATGAAAGGAAATCCAAATTAGACAGTCCAAGAGTTCACAACAAGGTTCAACATGGTGTATAATTCTATTCTTGACAGTATGAAACCTCCACCTAGTTTAGCACTTGTTCACTATCTTGATGCCTTCGACCTAGATATGGCATATCAACTTAGGGAGAGAGACCCTGCAACTCTTGAAGAAATGCAGTGAAATGTAGTAAGTGTTCAAGCTAATATGCTCATCAAGAAATCTAAAACAAAGCCAGAGAGACCTAAGAAGAAATTTATCTTTAAAGAAGAGCCCTCCTCATCTTCTGATGTAAAGCTTGACACTCTGATCAAAACCATGAAAATAATGATGGACAGAATGTCTATAACAGATTGACAAGCGAAGTCTTTAGTGAGGAATCCGAAATTTTGAGGACAACAACAACAACAATTCAGAAATAGGTAGAAAGAGCAGTGAAATCAAGATCCTCAGGGACAAGTAAGAGTTCCATTTCAGCATAATTACACAAAAGGGAAGGAAGAAGATAATGAGGAAATTGTAGAAGAAAATCATTTCTTTGAGGAAGATGAGCTACCTACTTTTCTGACTGAGGAAGATTAGTTTTCTGAAGAGTCTTTCATACCATGTGATCAACAACTTGTACTTGCAAGTGATAATCTATGGGCAGTGCAAATCGAAGAATACCAAAGAGGATCTCAAAATGCTCTTAGTCATTTGCAGAAGCAGTACAACTTCAGAAACAAAGATGTACTTGTCACATTGAATATTAAGAGGCAGAATGCACAGAAAGATACACAAACAAAACAAAAAGACCCTGCAAATCAAAATAAAGAAAAGGAGATTGTCATACTGAGTCGGGATAAAACCAATGAAGCCTCTACTAGAAATGTGAGGAAGGATAAGGATATTCAAAGCAAAAGTCATAAGAATAAGTCTCAAGCTAAAGGGAAGATTGAAAAGAAGGACATCGCTACAAAAGAGGTAGAAAAGAAATCTAATCTATTTAGTTCAGAAAATGAAATTTCTAAGTTGAAAGTTTCAATTCCTCTAACTGAATTAGTGATGAATCATAAGTATAAGTTTCATATTTCTAAAATGATGAAGGTAGACCAAATTTCAGACACAATAAATGTTGCCAATGATGAGCCTGCAATTCTGTTTGGTCTAGCCTTAGAGGGGAGTCCTGAGGATAATGAGATTCCACCTTTCTATCTTAGTCTCAAACTTCATGACTTCATCCTCCATAACGCCATGCTAGACTCTGGTGCCTCTCATAACCTTATGCCAAAAGTGATCATGGACAAACTAGGACTGAGTATCACCCTACCTTATCATGACCTCTACTCATTTCATTCAGGAAGAGTGAAATTTCTTGGCCTTATCAAAGATTTAGTAGTTTCCCTGGACCAAATTCCAGCCAAGAATGTTTTGATGGATGTATTGGTTGCTGATATACCTCCTCGGTTTGGTATGTTTCTTTCACGATCTCGGGGGGAAAGCTAAAAGGAACCTTACAACTTGTTTTTTCATATGCTACTATTCCATTATTTGGGCATCTTAGAAAGCTATATCAGGAGAAGAAGATGAAATTCATGATTAGTAGAAAAGAAAAACCAATAAATCACCCCATCCATGCTATGCACAGTGATCTAGACTCTTTCATTTTGTATAGTGATATGAATTCAGTAGATGATGATAGTCATCTTGTAGAAATTTCAGAAGTTTTGGATGTCATAAGTAGTGTGCAGAAAGTTTTGATTGCTAAAGAAAAAGAGAAGAATGAAGAATTTTTTCAGCCTCAAAATTATCTTGAATAGATTGCTGAGTTAGTGAAAGAACATAGATCATTGAGACAATGAGTCATCCTCCAAAGGTCAAATAGTTCAACCTTCAAAAGTTTTTTTCTGGGTAAAGAAAATGGTCTGTGGACCATGGAGTTTGATGGTGCATTGGGAAAAGAAGGGGTTGGTATTGTTGTGTGGATTCATGGTCCATTGCATCATTCATGTAAAATTCCACACAATGTAAGAATGAGTTCATATAAGTTGGCCTTTCACTGCTCAAACAATGAGGCGGAATATGAAGCATTGATTGCTAGCCTCAAAATTCTGAAAAAGTTGGGAGCGAATAAAATTTATGTTTATGGCGACTTCGAGTTGGTAATCAAACAAGTGAAAGGGGAATACCAGGCCAAGCATCCAAGAATGAGAGCTTATTGCAATGTTGTCCTTGACCTCCTCAAAACTTTTTCAGAATATACTTTATCTCTGATTCCTAGAACTTAGAATGTTATAGTTGATTCTCCTGCTACTGCAACTAGTATAGTGAAGATTCCCATTCACTCCAATTAGAGGAATTCAATTCATGTTAAACATCTCCTAGCTATTCCTGATAATATGAGATATTGGCAGGTGTTTTGGGATGACAAACAGATCAACAATTTTCTGCAGATGGAAAACGAATTCCAGAATTCCCGCATTGATGATGCATCTAATATGAATGATCCAGAAATTAAAGCAACTGAGATTGAAATATTACAGCTGAAGGAAAATAACATTCCAATAGGTTGTGTACCTTTAGAAGATTTGTTTTATCGAGTTGATGTTGCCAAAAATCCCACCATGGTCCCCATAGAGAAAGTTGTCAAAGATGTGAACATTGGTACAACAGACAAGCCTAATATGGTCAAATTGTCAAAGGATCTACCTCTTGAGATGAAAAGTAAATACATTCCTTTGATGGTATAATTTTCTGACGTATTTTCTTGGGACTATTCGGATTTGAAGGTGTATGACAAGAACATCATTCAACACACTATTTCAGTCAATCCTGATCAAAAGCCATTTCACAAGAAACTAAGGAGGATAAATCCTAAGTTGTTGCCATCAATCGAAAAAGAGGTAAATAGACTTTATAAATATAGCATTATAGTTCCTACTAGATTTTCTAAATGGATGTCCAATCTAGTGTTGATGAGAAAGAAGAGCAGGGAGATTTGTCTTTGCATTGATTTTAGAAATTTAAACAAAGTATCATTGAAGGACAATTATCCCTTGCCAAAGATGGATCATATTCTTCAGAGGGTAGTTGGGTCTTCCAGGATGCCATTGCTTGATGGATATTCTTGGTACAATCATATTTTGGTGCATAAGGATGATTAGCTAAAACAACCTTCACAACACCATGGGGTACCTTCATGTACACCAAGATTCCATTTGGATTAAAGAATGTAGGAGAGACTTTTCAGCGGGCTATGGATATAGCTTTCACTAATGAAAAGGATGTATTTCTGGTAATTTATTTAGATTATTCACAGTTTTTTCCAAATCTGATGAAGATCATTTACATCATTTAAGAATTGCCTTTCAGAAATGCAAAAAATTTGGTATATCACTTAATCCAAAGAAGAGTTTATTTGCCATGGAAGAAGGTAAGCTGCTGGGACATATTATCTTCAAGAATGGCATTCACATTGACCCTGCAAGAGTTCAAGCCATTCAACAATTAGATTTCCCAAGGAATAAAAAAGAAATTTAGTATTTTAATGGGAAAATACATTTTTTGAGGAGATTCATCCCCAACCTCGCTAAAAATTTGAGAGAAATGATAGACATGCTAAAAAAGGATAGTGAGGTAAAATGGTCTCTTGATGCTAAGAAGTCTTTCAATGCAGTCAAATTTGCATTATCTATTGCTCCTACTTTGATTAGTCCAAATTATATCTTAGATTTCATCATATTTTCATTCGCATTTGAGCATACCTTTGCAACTCTCCTAATGCAAAAGAATGATCGGAAAAATGAAAAACCTATAGCATTTTTTGGTTGAACAATAAGGGATGCAGTGCTGAAATACAACATAATTGAGAAGCAGGGTTTGGCATTGGTGAAAGTTCTCAAATATTTTCGAGTTTATATTCTACATTCTCACACCATTGCTTATGTTCCAACAACAGTTGTAAAATAATTTCTTATGCAGACAAATCCTGAAGGCAGGCGGGGAAAGTGGATCACAACCATGCTAGAATATGATTTGGAGATAAAGCCCATAAAGCTCATCAAGGGACAAGGTTTTGCTAAGCTCATAGCTGAATATAATTTGCATGCATTAGATATCAATTTGATTGTTGTACTTTCCAAAGAAGAAGAAGAAGACTCATAGCTATAGGTGTTGAGCGATGGAAAAGGTATGCATTTGCCATTTATTTCTTTATCTTTTCCTTTAGATCATAACTCCTTTACATTCTAAAATGGTAATATGTTAAATAATTATGATAGAATTAAGGAGATTTGTGATTAATACAAAATAACTAATTATTGTCTTTTTCTATACAAAAAGTGAAGGGAATAGAAAATCACTATTCGGAAGGTAAAGACAAAAGCAAGGCAATTGTTGTTCCTCTGTTAGGAAACCGTCTCCAGATAAGAAGAATGAGACTGGAGCGCGCAGCTCGGGAAAAGATGGAGAAAACAGAGTGGTTGTGCAAGAGGGCAAGAAGACAACTAAAGATGGAAGATTAAGCGAAGCAATCACTACTTTAAAAGTTATCTATAACCTTGATGTATCCACCTGCCAATTATAAATGGGGTAGTGACTGTAAGACGAAGGAGGATTGATTTTTCAGAAGTACTGTTGTAATTTCAATTTTGATCATCGACTCTCTTTGAGGAGCGATAGCTGTAACTCTGCCATATATGATTAATATATAAACTCAATTGTTGTTCCATTATCTGATCCTGGAGTAAACACAGCATTGCTTCCCTGGTGGCTAAGGGCCTGACCCTGGTGGATCCACTTGCTTCTTGTATCACTATTTTACAATTACAGTTGTGTGTGGTTTGATTTCCTTTGCATTTCCTTAATTCGCTTTATTCAGTAATCTACTGTTTCTGAACATCTAGCTGAATTACTCTGTTACATCAAGATCGTAATTAGACTATGTTGATAACATGATTGTTATTCATAACTCAATGTCATGTTATTCCTTTTGAAACAATATTGTGCTATCTAGTCTAGATTCTATTGTTCACTCACAACTTCAATTGCTATTCATTTAATTGCTGTTCAATTATAATCACAATTTTCGTTCCTTTATACCTGCGATTAATGTTCACTCTGCCAAAATAAGGTTACCAATTCTATTACTTTATAGTCGTTGTGTGTTTACACTTAATGAGATTTGTTGTTCCTTTATTATCTGAAGGTTGTTGTACAATTCATTTCAGTTAAATATTGTTGTTTGGTTAATTTCGGTAAAGAGTGTTGTTCGATTCATTTCTGTAGGTTAAGCTTTGTTGTTCAATCTTTTCAACAGACTTAATTGTTGTTCCTTTTCTGCAAGGATTTGCTTTCACCTTTTAATTGATAGTGCAACAAATGTGTTTTAGTAAGCATTTCCAATCGAATTGTTATTATTTTCTTTAGTATGGATTGAAATATCTACAACTGTAAAGAACATTGACTATCACTGTCTAAATTCTCAAATTGGAGGTCCTGTTTATGATTGATTTCATTTATATCAGTTGACAAAGGAAAGAGTTATCACTACTACATCCTTGATTGATAAATTGCTATAGTTTTCTGAATGAATGATTTAAGTTTCAGAGCATTAAAGTTTCATTTAATTACAAGTAGATTCTATTTCCAGCATCCGTTTGCTCTTGTATTTAGCACTACACTGCAAACTAGAAAACATTACTCTTGAATCAAGTGACTGCCTCAGACTGAGTACACTCTTGAGATAAAAAATCGTACCTGGATCGATAATTAATGTAGGGTAAATAGGGGTTAAAAATACACCTTTTATCACTCAACAACAGGTTCCCAACATGTTCACTTCATCTCCATGGTACTCTAACATTGTTTATGTATTGAAGCACTTAAATCCTCCACCGAAAGTACCCAAAGGTAAAACTATATCTTTAAAGTTGAAAGCTTCAAAATATTGCATTCTTGATGGTGCCTTGTTTTGGAAGGATCCCAGTGGTGTGTTGCTGAACTGTTTGGTTGAAAATGAAGCAAAGGATGTAATGAGAGATTTCCATAAAGGAGATTGTGGCGGCACTTTTTTTGGAAAACCACGGAAAACAAAATTTTGAGAGCCGACTTTTATTGACCCACTCTTTTTTTTGATGTATATAAAACAATGATGAGCTATCATGAATGTAATATTTTCAGGGAAAACAAAAGCTTTTACCATTACCCTTGTAGCCTATTTCAGTCACAACCCCTTTCTAGCAATGGGCTCTTGATTTTATTGGTGAAATCCATCCTTCGTCATCGGTACAACACAAATGGATCCTACAAGACATGGATTATTTTACAAAATGGATTGATGCAATCCCAACCAAACAAGCTACTAATTCTGTTATCATTCAATTTATTGAATCTAATATCTTGTCTAGATTTGGTTGCCCACAAAAGATAATCACTGATAATGCAGTTTCTTTCAATTCAAAGAAAATGGTGGAGTATTTTGCAAAATATCATATTGTATTGGGGCATTCCACTGCTTATCATGCACAAGGGAATGGTTTGGCCAAATATTCCAACAAATATCTGATCAACATCATCAAGAAAGGTTTAGAAGTCAATAAGAAAAACTGGAACAAAAAGCTCATTAATGATTTATGGGCAGATAGGATAAGTACTAAGAAATCCATAGGTATGTCTCCTTTTCAGTTGGTGTATGGGGTTGATACTGTTTTTCCTTCATCTCTTGTTGTCTCGGTCATGAAAATTCTGCAGGAAATGGACAACGAAACAAATGATATGCAACGAAGGATAAATCAGATGATTCATTTACAACAAACTAGGGAGGAAGTTTTTCAAAATACTTCTAAACTTCAAGAAAGAATAAAAAATATCTATGGTTGCAAGACAAAAGAAGAAAATTTCAATGAGGGAGATGTGGTTCTTTGTTGGGATGCAAGGAATGAAGAAAAAGGAAAACATGGCAAGTTTGAAAATTTATGGAAAGGACCATAGCGAATCTCAGCTTTTAGAGGAAAGAACACTTTCCTATTAGAGGAGATGAATGGGGAAGATTATTCAGGAGGAGCAATCAATGGTATGCTTCTCAAGCACTACCATACTTGAGGAAATTTTTGCAAATTCTCGTCACCATTGCATATACCAGTTTACTTGTGATGTTCAAGTGTCCAAGTGGCAAGCACAGGAGTTTGAAACCTGAGGAGAAGGCCATAAGGCTTCTTTGATTAGATAGTGATTTTATTTTTCTTTTAGTGTCAAGTTAGTTTAGTTTGTCAAAGTCAGTTAGTCAGTCAATTTTCAGTTTGAGTCAAGTCTATGGCATTTTCACTCCATTGCCCAATGAATAAGGCTACCTGGTCTATGGTGTTCTTGACACCTCCAAGGAGCTACCATCCCCAACTAGAGCCAATGTTAGTGCCTATCATTCGTGTTAGTCACCAGCGATCAAATGTGCTTTTACATACTTATTTTTAGGGTTTCAGGTCAAATTTTTATAGTTTCAAAAAATTTTTCAATAAAAAATTTGATCATCAGTTAGGAAGGTCAGTCTCTACTATTCCTTTCAGTCTCATGGTCAAACGATACCATCTTGGTCATTTCAAATAATTGTTAGTAGAGTCCCATAATCATTTTTTTCATAATTAACCTAGTAAGGCTATGTTAGGTCACCACTAGGTCACTAGGTTTAATTTCTGAAAGTTGGTCTTTTTACCATTAAATTTCATTTGATGAGGAATAGTAGAGATAAAATTCGTAACCAAGATTTTAAATTCATGTTTTTTATTTCATTTTCTTAAATGAAATACCATCATAAGATCATGAAGGTGAAGTGTCAAGTCCAATTTATAATTGTTATGGTGGGATCACTATCATTTTGCAAAGGAAAGATTGATTTTTTCCACTTATAAAGGGTCATCACTCACTCTCATTCACTCTCCATTTTCCCCTTGCATCTTCCAACACTCCATCTCATCTAATCAAGGTGAATTTTTCATACAAGGAGAGCTTTTTTCATCCATAACTCGAGTTATCAAACTGGTGCTACAAAAATAACTCTGTTCTGCTATGCATATACCAGGTAGTTGCTCCATCATCTCTCCAAGGTTGTGATCCCCCTGCAGTGGTTTCCTCCATAATTTTAACATTGTGCTACTGCTAATACAACTTGGTGTTTTATCTTAAGGTTCAATCTTCTCTCATTTCGCTCAGCTATGCTTGTTATGTCTCATGTCCACCTCCTAGGTTTTTTGAATACAGTTAGCAAGGTTTTCATCATTTTCATGTCAAATTGCTGCTAAAACCTATATCCATCTACTTTCACACCATAATTTATCCTAAGAAAACCCTCCTAGAAATCCTCCATCAAACCCACTTTCAAAACTCATCAGTTCTACCTAAACCCCAGACACACTACACCTTTTAAACCACAGGACTGTGTTTTCCTTGTTTGGAACCCTTCCACTTACCCAAATCCCGAAATTCCACTTTCCCTAGCTTCCTAAACTCCCTCACTATCCCTCCGAATTTTCCTATAATTTTTCCATTTCCTGATGCCCATCATTTCCCTAAACTCCCTCGCAGCTATTGAAAATCCCTTGTTTTTCCTACAATCAAAACCCTAGTTTCTATCCTAAGAGCTAAGTGTTGACATGGAATCTGAAATATTTGAACAAAGGAAGCATAGGGGAGGACATGTCATCAGACATGAACCTACCTCAACCCATGAAGTCTTATCATCTCTCTTAATTAGGAAATCATTTGAAGATGAGGATGTCGTACATTTTGCCAAATAATTGAGGAATTGAAATATCATGATCAATTGACCAGTGCTTTTTCCACAAAAAATAGATAGGATAAAGTGACCATAGTAGGAGTTCAATTAATTATTTCAAGGAAGCTTATCTCCGCTGCTACAGGGATTCCAAACACTGGAGAAATTTGGTTCAAAAGAGAAGGCCTTGACCTTCAAAATTACAAGATGTACCTAAAGGCACCATACAAGGTAGCTCCAACATATATTTTTCCATTCAAACATTTGTTGGAAAGAATACACCTCTCATGAAAATGGTCATGAAGCACTTCACATGTGAGGGAAGGTATTCAAGGTTGTATAAGTACCACATGAAACTTTTCATGCATTTCACCAGTGTTCAACAAATCAATTTGTCTTATTATTTTTACAAAAGTAGACTGATTAAAATGAGAGAAAAGGTGCAAAAGTTGGGAGAGAATCACCATACTTGTTTGCTTTATCATGGATTAGTGAAAGTGCTAGTTTGTCATCAGTTATCATAGGAAAATCTATCTTGGGATCACTTTTCAAGTTCAGCTTTTCCTCCATCTTCTTCAGCTAGTTCTAGTGATGAAACAACAGCTTCAAGCTCAATAGTGCAGCAAGAGGTTTCCTCTTCAAGTAGACCAACCAAGAAGAAAGACAGGGAAGAAGTGTCCCAGACATACTCCAGAGGTGATATGCTTGTGTTTTCTCAAAGGATTGTTGAAAGAGCCAAGCCTACAATAGGTGAACATAGAATTTCCTCATAGCATGAGGAGTTCTCTCATCTAGGTACAAATGTGTCAGATATTGGGAAAGAATATGAGGGCAGAATTGAAGATCAAATCATAAGGGATAGGGAGAGTGAGATCAAGATATTGGAAGGTGAGTTCATATATTCAAATGCTCTAATAGCATGCTTGCAACAAGAGAATATGCAATTGAAAGTGAACCAAATGATCCAAGATAAACAAGTAGTTATTTCAAAGAAGGAAGATGCAAAGGGTAAAGTAGTGGCTGAAATGAAAGTGTCAAAAGGTAAAGGAAAGCAAAGTACATTAGGGAGACCAAGAAAAAGAGCATCCAAGAGAGCCTTTGAGCTACAAAGGGAGGTTTCTCCACCAAAAAAACATATTATAGTAGATGACCTAATCACTAGAGAAATCAATGAAGGTAGGCTATATTGGCTTGATAAAATCAATGGAAACATGGAGAAGCTCCTCAAGAAGGAAAATAGGGACAATAACTTGCAAAGGCATATGGCTATGCATTACTACACAAGAAACAGAGTATCCCAAGTCAAAATCAAGCATTTGAAGAAGAAGCTCAAGGAAACCCTAACAGGCCAAAAGGACAAGGAGAAGCTTGATTTATTTGCTAAGGCCTACCTCATGGCATAGAATATCATATTATAGCTTCACTCAGCAATTTTGAGAAGATTTGGAGAAATTTTTGTCATTTTCAAAATTTTGATGATTTTTGATTGTTTTAAAAACATAGTGAAAGCTATAAGTGTAGTGCCTTGATGCTAGGCTTTCACCATAGAGCTCCAAATGCCTAAAACTCTATATCCATGGATAGATATTTCCCTAAGGATATTGGATATATAATTTTTGAATCATTTCAACAAACTGTTTAGGAGAAAAAGTGAAAAAAAAAGTGTAAAAAGGTCACTTTCTGCCACTATTCTGAAGTAGGCATTGTGCTTATACAGCCACCTTAGGAGAATCAATTTTTGAAGGTCGTCCCATGGGCCAATTTCAAAAATTCAAGTTGTTTTGGAAACTAGACAGAAAATTCGAGTTGACCAATCTCTCAGTTTTCAAATTTGACTTCAAGAAGGCTTCCAAAATCTTCTTGCAAGATGGTGCTATGCTTATAGCTGAGTGCACTAAGCTTATAGCTAAATGCACTACACTTATGCATGTAGCAATCTTTTTCAGTTCATTATTACCAAATCTTGGTTTTATGATGTAATTTTGATATTTTAAAGACTTGATGATGTAATTATGGAATAAATTAGCATGATAGGTTGTTTTTGTGCTTAATTAGGCCTCATAAATGAAGCAAAACTCAAATCAAAGTCTAAGAGACGAGTTTGTGTTTGACCTTCTCACTCTGTCTTGTTGGTTGAGAGATTCTTGGGAACTATTCCACCACTTAGGGATTCAAACCCTGAAGGTGGGGAAATGGTTGTTTTGAGTCTATATGTATCATTTCTCATTCAGAGAGAAGGGTTGGACTTTAAAGGAGAGGAATGGTATCTTATGCTTTCATACACTTAATTAAGGAGCAGTTGCAGTTATTTTTCAGGAATACTTGTGCAGTGAGTTTGTGGTGTTGTTTCTCTTCCATATCAGTTCTTTTATGAATGAATTCATCTCTCTTAACATTATTTTCTTCCTTTATGTGATTTTCCTTACAGTCATATAGGCAAAATTCTTTAGATTCAAAGCTTTATTTATGTGGAAAATCATGTTTATGTGTCTCTTCTTCTATATTAATGAATTCATGTTAATACATGTTCATTATGATTTCTTAAGCTTTTAAACCCTACACTACATTGACCAAAATATAGATCCATCAGAAGCCATTGTTATCTTGCACTGACTTATTTAGAGGTACCAACCTAAAATTTGTGCAAGCATCAACTTGCTTCTTCCAGTGTGATCCAGTATTTCATGGGATTTTCAAAATGAGATCACTAGCAACATTTTTTTAATTTGAATTTGCCTTGATTTCACTTCTCTCACACATGCAACTCTCCTCTGTAACTCTAATTCTGCCTCTAAAATCTTCTCAATATTTTATGCTCACCTCTATCCCTCAATCCAAAACACTATATTTCTTTAATTTCCTCGCTATTGGGATCTATTTCTCTCACTGCACTCATCACATTCACACTTTGGTTGTATCACATTCTTCACAACACTGTGGAGTTTTGTTCTAGGACAAATTCCACACAGCTTGAGAACTGAACTGTCACTAAAATCTCATTGGGCTCAAGAAATCCATTTAATTTTTTTCTACTTGATGATGTCTTTCTCTTTTAGTTCACTCCAACCAGCCTATGAACTTGTGCTTATATTAGTTTGGCACTTTGTTCTCATCTATAGAGTGTCAAATATCATATTTTAATTTTCACCAAATACAATATTTTCCCTTCACGTCTTCTCCCATAGCTACACACACTCTCCATCATTAATACTACAATTAGATGGTTTTTACCCATCACTTCTAATTATGAGATTGGATCCCCTACTCTCTGACTTATCAATTTTCTATCTACATATCCATTTCTTTAATTTTGTAAAGAGGTTTGTTTCCAAATCCCCAACTATACATGATGTTCAGGCTTATCCCTTTTCTAAACATGATATTCTCGAGGCCAAAACCATAGGATTATTCACATAATCCTTCGTGCTTTCACTGAACACAATGTTATTCTGACTTAGCTCGTGGAACATTCTTTCCTTATAATGATAATGATATACAATTATTGTGTCTCGACACTATGGAATGTGAGACTTCCATTGTGTTTCACTTCAATTTTCGATCTGGGGCACGGCGAGTTGTACATGCATCATTCCTCCCGAGCTTGAAATTTCGTTAACAAGAGAAAACTTTACCAAAATTCTCCCTTGGCATGAATTCCAAGAAGCTACCACATCACTTGCTAAGTCTTGATGACATCATCACTACTACATGGTGACCTATGAGTCGTGCCACATGTCACCCATATATGACCCACTTGGTCACCTAAAAACTCCCAGTCAACATGCTATGTGTCAACATGTGAGAGCGCCATGTCATCTTGTTGATATCATTTGCACCACATGTCTCCTGTATGGAGGGGAGGTCCTAGAATTGTGATTTTTTCTCAATTCCTTTGTTAAGTTAAAATAGCCCGTGGCAAGATTTCAACATTAAAACCCTTTCTCCCATCTCCATCTCCCTCCTATGACAGTTAATCGTGCCACGCTTTACAAAACCACATGCCACTACTTGTAATTCCTAAGGCATGACATGAATATTTCCAAAATTTTCTAGTGATAAAGATAGCCTCTCAGCTCTCTCTCGTGGCCCACTACAACTCTACAACATAACAAAATCCATGCTCCTGGGGTGGGACATGAATATTTCTAACATCTCATAAGAGAAAGGCATGTCTCTTGGTCTCTATTATTCACATGACCATGAGACCATAGGACAATTTCCATCACGCTCTAACTATAAACCAAATTCCCAAGGTGTGATGTAATGGAATTGATGGAACCATGGGGTCCTAGAACGCTACCAACCTTCAACTGGCCAAGACTCCACAACCCTTAGGAGTTTTTGATAGTATGATATATCATTGTAAATTTATTCCAAAATACTATCCGTATAGGAAATTTATAGGGGAATTTGAATGGATCTTTTTCCCATAAACCATATACAACGACGAGGTATCTAAACCATGCAACCACAAGTCATAGTCATAATGTTTTTAAGGATTCTTTAATTATGTTGTTACTATGATGGTTGTCTACCAATTACCTAAAAAACCAGATTGATGTTTTCCTTGACATCAATGACTTCCCAACATCAATATCTAAGACCAATCATAGGTTTCAATCAATGACAACAATGTGTCTAACAATCTTCTCCTTTGGAGTTGATGGAAATGGTGCCAAATATGGCTAAAGCATTGATGACAATGACAATGATATGTAGCAATAACACATAGCACACAAAATGAAACAACACGCCCCTTGACACCAATTGGGTTGACTCTTCTCTATGTTAATAATCCCCATAAATGTGATACTTATCATGGTTGATTACATACGAAAACCTCGTCGATCTGCTTGTTACAAGTATCAATTATCGTTTCCCCCCATGCAACCCAATTCTTTGAAAAATGTTTTAGAATGATATCTTCTCAACCTTTAACATAAATGGTAAGGAGTGTACTTCATTGTACTGCTCTTGTGCAATGTTCTGCTCATGCAAACTACTTGTGAGATAACACAAGGAAATGAGTACTTCTGTAAATTTAGACACTCTAATTCATTTTGAGGATGGAGAGAACACTCCCAATTTTTCTCTGAGGTACTCAAAGGAATCCCTAGGTAGTGACTTTGTAAAAATATTGGCTACTTGTTCATTAGTAGCCACATATTCCAATCTCATAAAATTGTCAACAAATTGATCTCTAAAGAAATGATATTTAACTGGAATGTGTTTTGTCTTTGAATGAATAAAATAATTTTTGGAAATGCTTATGACACACATTAACACACATAATGGGGATTGGATCATCAAGTTCAACTTTGATATCCTTCAATGTATACTTCATCCACATAATTTGAGTACAACAAGTAGTTTCAATGATTTAATCAGCCTCAAACGTAGATAATGAAATGGAATCCTTCTTCTTACTGACCCATGACACCAGATAGTTCCCTAGAAAGGAATTTGATCCATTGGTACTCTTCTTTTCATCAACACTACCTTCCCAATCAACATCAATATAGGCAATTAAAGAAAATTCCTTACCTCTTTCATAAAATAGACCATAGTCTATTGTAACCTGAAGATACTTAAATATCCTCTTGACTGCATCAATATGACTTTCTTTTGGATTTGCTTGAAATTGAGCCACCAGTTCTATCGCTTCCATGATACTTGGCCTAGAATAAGTTAGATATAATAAAATCCCAACCATGGATCTGTATTGCAATTGATTCATAGTTGGTGATTCATATTCTTAGCTTAGTTTACATCAAATCACAATAGGTGTACATACAGGTTTGTAGTCATCCATTACGAACTTTTTCAAATTTTCTTTTAGGTAAGTTTGACCAAGAGATGAAAATATCTTTGGTTGACTGAGTGATTTGCAACCCAAGAAAGAATGATAAATCACCTAGCATGGACATATAAAACTTCTTTGGCATTGCTTCAATAAATTGATGTCCCATCTACTCCAAATCACTTCCAAATATGATGTCATCTACATATACAACAATAATCAACAAACTATTATTTTCATATTTAATATACAAATTGTTTTTTCTTGTTCCCCCTTTTAACCCTAGCTATTTTAGGTACTTATCAAACACAATGTACCACACTATTGGAGCTTTATTTAGCACATATATATCTTTCCTTAATTTGCACAGATGGTCTTCATTGTTTGAGAGTAGAAAACATGGTTTTTCAATATAAACTTCCTCTTCCTACTCACCATTGAGAAAGGCTGACTTGACATCCATTTGATAGACTTTAAAGTTCTTATAACTAGAAAATGCTAAAAAAATTCTAATGGCTTCGATTTTGGCTATAGGGGCAAAGGTTTCCTTGAAATCTATACCTTCTTCTTGAGTGTATCCTTTACATACTAGTCTACCCTTGTTCCTCATAACCTGACTATCTTCATTTAGTTTATTTTTGAATATCCTTTTTCTTCCAATTACATTCATGTCCTGTTCTTCTCTATATGATCTAGTTCCTTGTCCATTTCCTTGATCCAACACTTGTCTTCACTTGCTTGGCTAAAATTCTTGGGCTAGATCTATGACAACAATGCAAAGTTTGCTTGTTTGGGACTTATAAATCTTCTTATGGTCTGCACACCAAGATCTTTACTTCTAATTATCTGGATCTAAGGATTTTTCTTTTGCACATATCTTGATGGATTTTTGTATTTATGATATGATTTTTGTAAATCCTCATCTTCTTATTCTTTTGAATCTTCATCTACTTCTTCCTCCATCCCTTTAGGTCCTTCATTTTTGTATACATAATCACCATCCCTATCATATTTATCCTAAGGCTTTGTTGTCTAGTGTACATATACATCCACTCTGACATCTATGTTAGTCCTTTTGATATAACACTTGTAGCCTTTGCTTCTGATTGCATACTGAAGGAAAATTCCTTCATTTGCACAATAATAAAATTTACCAAGATTTTTGTCAGTCCTCTTGATATAACACTTGCTCCTGAACACTTTGAGGTGCTTCACTAAGGCTCATCTTCCTCTCCACGATTCATATGGGTTCTTATCACTTTTTTGTCTAATTTAAGTTATATTTTCCAATTAGACAACAAATTGAGTAGATTCACCCTAGAATGTGTCTAAAACTTTTCATTCATCCATCATGGGCCTAGCCATGTCCTGAGTTCTTATGTTCTTACATTCAACAACTCCATTATGTTAAGGGATTCTCGCAATAGAGTATTACCTTCTAATAACGTGCTCCTCATAGAAATATTCAAATTCCTTTGAAGTGAACTCACCTCCTTTGTATGACTGCAGGAACTTGATCTTCAAATCTTTTTCATTCTCAACCTGTGCCTTAAAGATTTTAAAATTTCTCAAGGATTTTGATTTCTCTTTTAATAGCATGAGCCACGCGTCTCTAGTGAAATCATCAATGAAAAATATAAAATACTTTTCACCTCTTGGACTTCATGCTTGCGTTGGACCACAAATGTCTGCATGAACTAGTTCTAGAGGTCTAGATGTGGAATACTCCTTTGTTTTGAATTGCAACCTTGTTGATTTACCACACTAACAGAACTTACATATTGAAGTGTTTGATTGTGATAGTTTTGGTAAGCCCCTTACTGCCTCTATTTTACCATCCTTCAGCAAATAGTCAAAGTTAACATGGCCCTTCCTTCTATGCCAAATCCATGTCTCATTAGCTTTTCTTAGACAACACTTCACCCTAGAATCATCGAAGACATAGACATTGTCGGTAGTTATGATTGATTTCCAAATCACATTTTCATTCTCTTCCCTTCTAATTTCACAGTAATTT
The DNA here is from genome assembly GCA_000404065.3 of Pinus taeda. Lineage (NCBI taxonomy): Eukaryota > Viridiplantae > Streptophyta > Pinopsida > Pinales > Pinaceae > Pinus > Pinus taeda. The sequence goes on along the minus strand of APFE031264941.1, from coordinate 78,590 downwards.
AGAAAAAAAAATGACATCGTAACCATTATCACACATCTGGCTAATGCTGAGGATATTGTGTTTGAGGCCATCCACATATAGGACATTTTGAGCATTAGCCTTCTTATATAGAGTTATTGTTCCCTTCCCTTTGATTTCTATTGGGGCATTTTTTCCAAACCTAACACTACCTTTTCCATTTTCTTTCAGAAATAGGAACTTGCTCTTGTCTCTAGTAATTTTCTTTGAGCAACCACTATCCGCATACCACTTCTCCTCTTGGTCATGGGTGTGCAATGCAACACTACATTCCTCATTTTCTATCTTTTGTTTCCATCATTATACATTCTTTTGTTGAGTTAGTTATTCATGCTTCTGATATTTAGTATGACGGAGGAAACCTCGTTATCTTTGTGCCCATATTTATGGACATAACACTTAATATCATTCATAAGTGGTGAGAATGAGTTTTTTTGTGCAATAGAGAATTCTCTAGATCTATAATTTCCATCTCTTTCAACTTTAATGACCTTACAATAAAAAACTTTATGACCAAATTTATGACATGTAAAATCATTTCCATAGAATTGCTTTGGGTGCTTGAAGTAATGCTTATGTTGAAGTTGGGTAGATTTGTTGAAATTTTGTTATCCTGCTTGATAATGGGAATGTCTACATTGAGGTGTAATCCTTGTCTTGGCTAGGTTGACATATTTTTTTATTTTCTTTTGGGTTTTTCACCCTTTCATCCTTACCATCTCTTCCTTAAGTGCTTCTGCATAGCTTTGAAGCTTCTTGTTTCTTTTGGAGTTGAAACTCAATTCTTCATTCAAATGTTGTTGGGACTCCTTGTATCCTAGAACATCTTTGCTTTATGATGGTATTTACGAGCTAAGGATATCAGCCAATTCTATCAAACCGTTAGTGAATCTATGGTGTAAATCTATCTTGGAATTTATCTTCATGAGACATGTTCTCAAAGATACAACTTCTGCCTCCAGCCCTTGGCATTTCTGATCCCATTTAGTTACCTGGTTCATAATAAGTTCCTCTTTTCTCTTGGCTTCTTCAAGTTTATTTTCTAGAGAGATGATGTCTCCATCATATGCTTCCAAACTATTCTTGCCTTGCCTTTTTGGCAATTCTAGCTTCAAGACTTCATTTTCATCCTCTAGTATATCATGACTCTTTTGATTTTCCTTTAATTGTTGAACAAGAGTGACCTTAGTTTTTATAGTCTCTTTTAAATTTATCTTTTGAAAGTCATAATATTCATTGTCATAATTATGTATAACTTCTTCAGCCCTTAGAAGTTTCTCTTTTAGTATCTCGTTCTTCTTTCGGGTATTCTTTAGCTCCTCTAGTGCACTAACTAGTTTTGCTTCGAGGTCCACCAATCCTTCTTCTTGAAAATCTGATTTAACTTCAAACTTAGTTTCAAATTCAAATTCCATGAGCATGCATTCCTCTTGTTTTCCCTCAGAGGATTCTTCATTTCTTACCTCAGATGACTCACTGTCTTCCTTGGAGTAAAATCTCTTTTTCTTTTTAGTCTTCTTCTTATACTTTTGAGCTCCATCACGACGCTTTTGTTCTATCTCATTCTCTTGATTCTTAGTTTTGTATGGACATTTAGAAGAAAATTTTCGTACTTTACCACATTCAAAACACTTAAAAGGTAGTTTACCTTTGTATTTTCCCGAGCTTATGTTAAGTTTCCTTACAAACTGAGCCATCTCTTCATCTGAATCATGATTGAAATATTCTTGGTTTCTTTTTTGCTCTTTGGATTTCTTTGAGGCTTTGAATGTTACTTCCTTTGGCTTTGACTTCTCTCCTCCAATTCTCATCTCATAAGAATTGAGAGTTCCATGCATTTGCTCCATTATTAGAGACTTTAACTTTGTCATATTTTCTTTGGCTAAGATCTTGGCATTAAATCTCAATGGGACTGATCTTAAAATATTTTGGACAACTACCCCTTGTTTAATGTTTTCACCATTCCCTTTAATCATAATGGTTACTTCATTAACTCCAAGGAAGTATTCAACAACACTTTCTTCTTCATTCAATTTAAGACTTTCAAATTTCATTCTATAGGTTTGAAGTTTAGCCTGCTTTAACTTTTCATCTCCTTCATAGTAGTTCTTGTGCTTGTCCCAGGCTTCTTTTATTTATTTTCAGTGCATGACCTTTACCAAATCGAATTGGTTAAGACTAGCTACAATTGGATTCTTATCCTTCACATTATTGTTATATGCTCTCCTTTCATGAGGATATGTAAGTGGGGTTGATGGAACTATGTATTTAGATTCTACTGTAGCCCATACATCCACTCCAAGAGACATGATGTATGCTTCCATTATGACTCTCTTGAATACATAATTAACTCCATCAAAGACTAATAATTTACAAGTGTATATATCTTGATTGTCTCGATTTGCCATGATTCCCTATGGATCTACCTTACAGTGATTACATTGTTCCCAAAGGAACGTGCTCTAATACCGATTGTTGGGAATTCCGAATTACTAGAGGGGTGAATCCATAATTCTAATTTCTTCAATTCTTTAAAAGCAATTTTATTAGATGATTAAAGAAATCACTCAACAAAACTGCATTCTCCATTCTACACATGATATTTTAGTGTGGAAACTCTTTCAAGAGAAAAACCACCAAATAATTGTTTTATATGATGATGTAAAATATGTGAACCAACACTATTTACATAAATTTTTGTGAGAAATAACTTACAGGAGGCTCCAACCCCCAAAAATATACCAACATTGACTTACGTAGAGGCACTAAGATTAGATTTGGGCAAGCACCAACCTGCTTTTTCCAGTATGATATACTCTTTCATGTGATTTTCAAACCTATATCACCAAGAACATTCTTTCATTTGAATTCACTTTGATTTCATTGCTAGCACACATGAAACTCTACTTTGAAACTTCTTTTCCTCTTTGGGCTTCTCAATATTATGCACTCACCTCACTCCCTCAATCTGCAACGTTATATTTTTTAATTTACTCGTTATCAAGTTGTACTAATCTTGTTGCACTCATCACATTCACACTATGGTTGTATCACATTCTTCACAACACTGTGGATTTTTGTTTTAGGACAAATTCCACACAGTTTGAGAACTCAACTGTCACTCAAATCTCATTTGGCTCAAGAAAGAAATTTATTTTACTTTTTTTGCTTGATGACATCTTTCTATTTGAGTTCACTCCACCCAACCTATGAACTTATGATTCTATTATGTTGGCATTCTATTCTCATCTATAGAGTGTCAAATCTCATATTTTAATTTTCACCAATTGCAGTCTTTTCTCTTCATGTCATCTCCCGAAGCTACATGCACTCTCCATCATTTATACTACACTCAAATGGACGTTACCCATAGCTTCTAATTATGAGATCGGATCCCTTGCCCTCTCACTTCCCAACTGTCCATTTGTACAATCGCTTCTTTAATTTTGTAAAGGGATCTGATGCCAAATCCTCAATTGTACATGTTGTTCAAACCTTATCCATTTTATTAGCGTCATATTCCCGAGGCCATATTCATGGGATTATCGACATAATCCTTCATTCTTTCAATAGAAACAATGTTACTCTGACTTAGCACAAGGCATGTTCTTTTCTTCTAATGATAGTAAGATGGAATTCTTGTCTATCAATACTGTGAACCATAGGACTTCCACTGAACTGCACTTCAACTGTCAACATAGGGCATAATTACCTGTACATGTGTCATTCCTCTTGATACTGACATTTTGTTAATATAGGGGAACTTAACCAGAACACTCTCGTGGCATGAATTCCAAGAAGATTCCACATCACCTGCTAAGGCATGTTGATGTCATCACTTCTATGTGGTAGCTTGTGAGTGGTGCCACATGTCACCCATATATGGCCCACTTGGTCACCTGAAAACTCCCAATCAACATGCCACATGTCAACATATGATAGTGGCATGTCATCTTGTTGACATTATCTACACCATGTGTCTCTTGTACAGAGGGGAGGCCCCAGACTTATGATTTTAGTCCAATTCCTTTGTTATGTGGAAATAGCCTAGGGCGAGATTTCAATGTTAAATTCCATGTTCCCATCTCCATCTCCATGTCTCAATATAATTATCGGATATTTGGATATTTCAACATCTGAAATATCTTATAAAGATAATTTATGGAAAACCTAGATCTAAATGCTAGTGCACTAGGTCACATGGAGTTTACATGGAGCCACTTTGTCAATAAACTTTGAGTGGTTGTAGGTTTATCCTAAGTAAAGTTTAAATGGGGTATGTTGAGTTAATCTTGACTTATTCATAAAATAGTCAAGATAACCTTGACTCAGTGATTGAAGGGTGTACTATGTTGGTTTATGAGCTCATGATTTTTGAAACCTGTGGTATTCCATATTGCAAAACCTACATAATGGCTTAAGATACTCCATTATAAAACATCTTGATAAATTTTTGTTCGTTTTTCTTGCCCAATTTGACTAGTAAAGTTACAAGTACATGAAAATATATAAACATTTAACAATGAATATGCAAAGCATCCACTCATTGCAATAATAAAGAGGTAACTTAATAGATATTGATCATGAAACAAAATATCGAAAATATAGAACTCATGAAATCATCAAACCATTAATTTAATTTATGATAGATTTCTCTAATGTGTACATGCAATAAATGACTAGTGCCTCCTCCAAAAGACAAGATATATATAATTTCTACATTCCATTTCATTGGCATGGTCGCATGGAAGTGGGAGTGGCACTATTTAAGTTAAAATGGACTTGCTACAAGTTAAATAATATTTTTCAATGTAATCAATGAAGGTAGATGTAGGTTGATCATGTTGAATATTAGGGGACACCCCAACACTTACATGTTTCACTAATGGTTTGGACTAATCTATTATGGAGAAACTAGGAGGGTTATCCCGATAAGAGATAATTTTTCACACAAAACCAAAATTCACACCAGATTTTATTAGTCCCTGTCAAAGAAGGGCCGTAACTATACATTTTCTGTTGGCCAATGTACTTCAACATTGACCTATGTAAGTTATAATGTTTTTGAAATTTTCAAAAGAAAAATATTTTTTTAATATTATTAAAATATATATATATTTTCCAATATTTTGGTCTAAACAAAATTTGAAAATCTTATTACAACCTTTACAAGATACAATACATAGATGTGGATAATTGCCTCACAAATTTTTTATCCTCATTTCAAAATACAATTACATAATGTTTAATGCTATAAAAAAAATCCTTATCTACCACATCAAATTAATAATTAATAATACCCAAACAAACAAAGATTGTGCATACCACCGTACGAGGAAAAATTATTCCTCATAATCTAACTTCTGAGATAATCTCCATATTTCACTATTATGTACTTGATTATTCTATCCCAGGAAGCAGAATATAGTGACAAGCCATCTCTTGTTGCAACAAGGGAAGATATTGCATTGACATGTTGTATCCAAATAGATTTATTGTGTCTTATAACTTGTAAATAATTATTAGGCCTAATCAAGTTCTTCAAATAGTCGTTAACTGAAGGCATCGTGCAGACAAGCTTCTCATGATGATCAAACTTTTGAGATTTTTTCTAGACTCTAATCTTATGATCCTTTATGTGAAATAAATATCTTATCACCAACAACATTGATGACCTATGAAACTCCATAGTTTTTTCACCCATATTTCAAAGGACTCAGTGGAATGCTAGCATGATGAAGCTTCCATGCTTGAATTCCCTCATAAAACCCACTTTAGAGGACACACTTGCATTTTCTTCTTCCCATTACATCCAAATATAATACATGACGTGTATCATCCTCGAAAAATGAGTGAATGACCAAGTAATATAAATTTATGGACTTTTATTTGTTGTGATTCATATTTTAATTCGTAAGTTCTCACTTTAGTCGTTATTTCACATGCATAAATGTGTGTACAACCATCATTATCTTTACCTCTTAAAAGAATGTAGCAACTTAGACACCATGTGATTGGGAATGACCATAAACTGAGTAATCATTGGTCTATTTCTATATGTTAATTTGGCACTATGATTGCAAGATTTTATTATATTATAAAGTTTGGTGTTAAATTATTCCCAAAATGGAAATGAATTTCCTATATCTTTTTACATTGTAGAGAATATTATCCATGAGATATATTTTCACTGTTGTTCATAAGATTGAATTATCGTAAATAAGGGAAACTATATCCTTTTACATTGTACATATTTTTATTAAGGTCTTAAAATCTATGTTTATTGTGGCATATAGGTTAACATTCCATATGTTTACTTCGGCTCATATATTAAAAGTCCAGAAGTAATTGAGAACATCCAATATCCAATATCATTATTGAGATTATTGAGATCATTAGAGAAATGTTTATAGTTATAACCCTATTTACCACTCTATTATAGTAAGATAAACCCAAGTTAAACTTACCTCAGTTGTTGGGTGGAATGCATCCCCTTTCACCTTTTCTTTTTCTTATGTGAGATTTATCCCATGTTAAAAGGGTGAAATTACATGATTGAGTTATTTATCATAATTATTTTGTCACAACTTTAAAATTATGAGATAATAATTATTTCATAATTTAGATAATTAAGAAAAAACTCATAATTTTGAAAAAGGTTTCTAGGGTTTCTCATTCCCAAGGAGATGAACATGACTGACTTGCATGTGAGTTAGTTGGGTCCATTATTGTAGTATTTTCCTAACTTCTCAAGCCCCTAGGTGTGTAGATAAATTCTCCCAAATGATATAATGAGCCTATATAATTTCACCAAGAGGAAAGGGGTAAGATCTAGGATCCATGCCATAGCATGGGAGATTTGTTGTACTGCGAGAAGAAGATCATGCTACAAGCTTGAGGAGAGGATCTTATTTTTTGAAGGTATACATGTACCATTTTTTTTTATGATAAATAGAGATTTATGTTCCCTTTCATGTAAATCTAAATTTATGATCAGTTTATTCATGTTTATATTTGTTTATATAAGCTAGCAGTCCTCTGTGGAAGGCAAATTGTGCTCTCTGTTTGGTGGTGCTTGTGTGCAGGTTCTACATTTTTTGTATAGGTCAAGATCTCCTAGTTGGAGCAACGAATCCTTGCATCAAACCCAACACTCTTCACCGACTTGCAAGGATCACAAGTTTCATCTCAAACCCTAGCAAAGCATTTTTTGCATGAATGATTTTTTGGATCATATGGTTTCTCAATTTTGGTCATATATTATGTTGTCCGGTAGTCTTTCTAGAGCCATAAGACTATAGAGAAATAACTCCTAGTGGTTGTGTGAAATATGACAACAAAACTGGTGTTGTGAATGAGATATTGCCCTGTTTTCCTTTAGATCTCCTTTTTCTCCTAAAAATCTGGTTTCTTGTGCTCTCCTTCATTTATTTTGAGCAATTGAAAATCATTTTCAACCATTAATATGATAATTTTAAGCCACTAGGGATCTTTTCCTCCTTTTGTGATTTTAAATTTCTATTGATTTCTATTGATTTCTATTGATTTTACTATTTTTATATGAACTTATAAATCTCTATTAGCCTCATCCCTTTCAAATCTAAAAAGATCTTAGAACCAAACCTTAATTTTTATTCTTTATTTTTTTATAAAAATAAAAAGTAACAAGTTGCAACTATTTTATCAAGTTTTCTTGTTTTTTGTATAGAATTTGATAAAAATAACTCATATATGGATTCCTATAAAAAAATTTCCCCAAAACAAAAAAAACACCAAAAATAGGTTTTGTATAAGGAAGATACGACTGATTAAAAAATCATGTTGTTTTTTGTCTATTTTCCCTAATTTTATGGTTTTATTTCAGCTTAATTGCTCGATTTTTCAGGGTTTTTCCTTTAGAACTTGTTGTTATTTATTTGGTATGTTTGCTACTATTTCTTTTAGCTATGAAACATATCATATATTAGTGTACTCTTGTTTTTTTTAGTTGGATCCTTTGTTTGATGCTACACTAGGGTTTTCCTTGGAGGTTTGGTGTGCTTTAATTGGGGCTATTATCCTCATCTTTGGATCCAATTTTTTAGATCTATTTAGTTGATCAGATAAAAATTAATATCTTATCTCAATTTCAATTTAGCAACCATCTTTGGATTTATTTTGCCTTTGTCACTTTTTCTTGAGTGATTACTTGGTCTTGTGTGTTTCTTTTTGTCCACAAGAGGTGGTGTTTTTTGTACAATTGGTTGTGGTTTTGTAAGCTCAAAGTAGAAAAGTTTACTTGGGTGTCTTTTGACTGGTTATTATTCGTGGTTCATTTTTTTCTCCCATTTTATCCTTTTTGTCTCCTCCTTATCTCTAGGGGTTGGTTTTGACCGTGTAGGAGATTGTTTCATATTGAAGCATTGTGCTAAAACCCTAGCTTGTTTGCATTACCTTAATTTTTCCACTTTTTTTCCTTCTTGTTGAACTCTTGAGAGTGTTTTTTTGGATTTGGATTCATATCTCTGATTCTTTTTTAGTGATGCACCATTCTAGCTTAGGGAGTTTTTGGCCTCTTTTTGGTTTGTTTTAGTTTCTTGGTTTGTCTTTTGGGTCTGGAATTTTATAAATTTGGGGAAATCATTTCAATATTAATGAGAGGTGAATTTGGTAAGCTTTTGCTTGTTGTTAAAAAGTGAAAATACTTCTACCCTATTGTAGTTAGCATTCATCCAATTTAAACGAGAAATTTTCATATAGCTGCATTAGAGTCTTACTAACAAGAGTCCATCAAACCAATTTAGTTTCATGTCACTACCCAACTGAGTAAATAACAACCATTAAAATTAACTCTTTAATAAGATTCACTAGATTCGTCATTTATTTCTACGAGTAGTACACCAACATTAGCTTAGGCTAGGGTTTTGGAGCTAGGTGTGTGAGTAAATTTCTCCAAGACCACAAAACCAAGTTAGTATCTAGCGGTAGGGAGTGAAAATCCACTCTTAGTAGTGTGGTCTAGGAAGCCATTCTAGCAGAAGGGTTAATCATGAGGTCACACTTGGGGTAGGTGAGGTGACATACCCCATTTCACTTAGTTTTGGGTGGCACAGATTGAAAAAATTGCACATATTATAAATGCATTTATTGGCATTTTGCTATAGTCCTTGGGGGCCACTTGGGGGGACCACACCTCGATTTGAGGGATTTCGTAAGAGGGTTCCATACTTTGCTATCCTACCCTTGTGTGCGAATTGGGTTGATGACTATCCCCCCAAGACGTGTTATTGTTAGTGGTGACCTTAGTGGCCATTATTTTAGGCTCATATACAAGTTTAGGGAAGGGCTTGTATTCTCTTTACTTGCGATGAATACTAGTCATACTCTCTCAGTCACCTTGGGGCTACCCCATAGATAATAAGGGTCTTGGATCGAGTTCACAACTAAAAGGAATAGGAAATAGGTCGCTAGTATAATTTTCCCACTGCCAACTTTCTTGTCTTTGGTTTGCATGTGACTACCTTTTTAGGGATTTTATAGCATGTGTTGTTTGGTTTGAGTTAGTGATTTTCCATTAAGGGTGTTTGTACTAACATTATTTGGTTAAAATACATTTATTCACCCTGGCTGAACCTAGTTATTGTCAATCACGTAGAATTCACAATTTATGTCCCGAGTGACGTGAACTTTTGACCCTTGCTTGTAGAGTGCCTATCAGCGCTCAAGACCCAAACCAACCTATAGTTATAGATTTCATTGCTGCTCCTCCTGGCAGTGACTCAATCTCTATCGAGACACTGGCAGATAAATTTTTTTCCCCTGTCAGTCCACCTTTGATTGACCCATCGGGACCAAAATTATTGCGGCAGAATCTAGATGATTCAGAACCTACTTACGTGCATGTTCCTTTTATTTTAGAACTAATGGAGGACGTTATCTCTTCTTTACCCTCTGCATCTGCACTCTCTACTCATATGACATCTCTTCCACTATTGAATGTGGTAGGACCTAGACCTCTCACTTTTTCTTAGAGCATACCAATTGCCTCTTCTATGACTCCCATAAATTTCCCTAATTTTTTTGTTCACATTCCTTCATCTATTCTAGTCATAGGTATGAACCCTAGCCAACTTGTAGGATGAGGGATTTTCACACCTATTTTTTCCCAACCTACTATTCATGTTCCTCAAATGGGTATGGTAACCTCAAGAAATATGTGGGGAGGACCATATGTTGCTCCCAACAAATATCTCAACAACTTATATGCTTTTCCTTGCACTAGGAAGCGCAAGACCCTCCGGAGCCAACTTGGGGTAACCTTGCTTCTAATATCTCTCAAGCCTGGTATAGTTCATTATTTGGAGGGAAGTCGTCCTTTAGTACTTTTCCTGGAGGGTCCAGTTTACCTAGGGGAAACCCTACCATTAGCATCATAATTCCTATGATTTATACTCCTTATGTTAGTGCTACTACACAAAGTGGTCCATCTTTTCCTATCAGGTACAACCCTATTAGCATTCATGATCTTGGGGTCATTTTCTCCTTGGGGGAACTTACCCTTGGGGGAAAGCTTTATATGTTGGGATGAACTATCACCATGCTCCACAACCTATTACTTAGAACCACAGTATGGGTATCCCTCATGGTTGGTTTAGGGGGTTCTTCCTCCCATGACCCATTCGGTCAGCTTCATAATCATTTCCTATCCTTTCTTGATCTTCCATTTTTAGCTAAGTTGACTAATGACCCCATCTGTCATGATCCTTGGTGGTTGCCCATGCCTACAAAGTTTCCATCTAATATCCCCAATTTTGAAGGGAAGCCTGGAAAAAAATCCATCAACACCTATCACCACCTACCATCTATGGTGTTCATCAAATTCTTTGGTGGATGACTTAATAAAATTAAATCTATACAAACATATCATGATTGAAGATGCTTCTAAATGGTATATTGAACTTGATATGACATCTTATAGTGACTTTTCTTCCTTAGCCCAAACATTATTGACTCATTTTCAATTACCCACAAGGAATGACATCAATTTTGATCTCTTATCCAATTTCAAACAAGATAACTCCACCCTTATTTATGATCATATCCATGAGTGGAAACATCATAAGAGGTTACTTCAAACTAAGTTCCCTAATGAGATTCTTTGGAAATGGTTTATTCGATCGTTATTAACTCCCATAGTCAAGGATGTGTCTATTAATGTTTTTCCACGATCTTGGTGTCTGGGATATAATATTAAATCTCTGACGCTACCAAACCAAGAATCATAATGACACTACTTTGCATAGTGGAATATAAACAACAATAAATATAATAGTACACAAAATATGGAAATTTTTTTACATTTTTCAAACCAACTTCGTTATATTAATCAACATAAAAGACAAAAGTTTAGGGCTCCCACACTAGGGATAATAGCCCTCATACATCCACTGATACAAGACACAAAACTAGATCTTGGTGTCATTCCATCGATAGCCAATATGCCCATACAAGATAAATTGACCATATTGTTGATGTATCTCGCTCTCTCAGCTCCTCTCGGTATTACCTTGTACCTACCCAATCTTGCGACTCTCGATTTGTAGCTCCTATCTATATCAATGCTCCAAGTCCATCTAGCCACTGAATCTCGGTGGTCAATATTCTCACTAGGTGTGCCTTATTCCATCAAGGGGACAACACATCTAGACTCCTGTCGATTAGTTTCACAACTCCATTTGTGAAAAACTCTTAACTGCCAACTGCTGCTCCTCAGCTACTCACAGAATTCAGCCCACTATGGTCTTCGTGTGCTGCTTCAATGAAGACCAACATAGGGCACGAAGGACTCCCACCTATCATTTAAACATTTCCATAACCACAGTGAACATGAGCTAGGAGGATTGCCCATCATCCTTTATAGAAGTCCTTCTCCACACACAAGCCGAGGGCTACTCAACTGCTCTTTTTGTTCGTCAACACTTGAGCTCAATAACTGCCACTATAGAAACCATCTAGGTCCATGAAGATGGTGCACACTAGGATCCAACTTGGTCACTATCACATTGTCCTCCACCAGACCATAAATTCCCAATCCACATACACACCTGGTTCACTCTCACAATGCCCTCCAACAAACCACGAGTGACCAATACTTGTTGTAGCATCTGCTCCTAGTTAGGGCATCCAAATGTCTAAGAGACCCTTACACATGGCTGCTAATAGGATCCATCAAATCTACCTATTCTAGGACACTATATCCATCTCATGAGATGATGTGTCATTGTTGTAAAGTCTACAATCTAGTTAGGGATAATACCAGTCCACGTCATCCCTAGATCCTTGCCTCTAGACCTCCTCTATAGTTGTGGTTGCCTTCTCATTGTAATTTTCTCCCCTTTTTGCTATTTAGGGAGAAATATGTGGTGTTTTTGGATCCTCCAACCACAACTATCGCTTATGTGCTCTCTGCACTTGTAATACTTACAAATCTAAGTTGAAACTACACCATAACTTGCAATCACCACATAGAATTGTCTTATTCTAGGACCTCATCAAATTGTCCTTTTCTAGGACCGACATCCAACTAGCATCAACATCAACCCAAGAGATGACTCACCTGTCATGTAACCTCTTGTTGCTCCTCTTGTCACAAATCCTTTTGTTGATGATGACTTCTCATAGGATGTCCACATCATTGTTGTCCAAACTCTTTTTGGAGCAACCACATCCCTAGCAACAAAATTCAACATGAAAACATCAATCCATACCTCTTTCTAAGATGGTGTTCATTGCTGCCAAACCTATGACCTAGTTAGGGCTTCCTTGAGTTAACATTAACCCTGTCAAATCCTTTAACAATCCCTTCTACAACTGCGACTTGTCTCCTGCTTGAGGCTTCTTGTGTTTACTAGGGTATGTGCTACTTCCTCCACTAGATTAGGCCTAACAACCCCTTCTATCATCCAATAATAGGGCTCGACCCTCACCCAAACACACTTAGGTCTACTGCTCGATTTCAGAGAACAAAACCACCCTTAAAAAATGCCATAACCAACTGAGAATCTTCCTATAATTCTCGGCCTTGCTCACAAAAGATATCGACCCTCAAACACTCGCTAGAAGGACTAGATCAATACGTCATCTTATACTCCGCTTGAGTTCTTCTCCTCCCTGTAGTCAAAACAGAACCAAACAATCACAAAAATTCTCGTACTCCACTTTGCATTGGTCTCTTACGGTTATGACCTTATGTAAGATGCCTTCCTTTGAACTCGTTGCACTTAGATGTGCCCTAATGAGCTCTCACAATGAATCTATTTATATTTTTCATGTGGGGATTGAACATCCCTCCAAATGGCACCTCTAACACAAGGCTGAATTGCCTTTATGTCCCTCCTTGACCACCATAACACATAAAAATTAATATTTTCACTTTTGTACCTTGGAATTCAATGATTTTCATTACATTGGATTTGTATCAACGAGTACTATCATTCTAATCCAACACATGTTGAAATATCCCCATATTTTTGTCCCCAACATTGATGGGTGCAAAACCCCAAGCTTGGGTTTCAAGCCCACAAGGCCACTCGTGGAGATATTTCCTCCAAACCCTTGATCCTCAAGGCTTGGTGTACCTCGTAAGATACAAAAATAAACACTCCCTCTTAGTGAGGGAGGTACTTACAACACTAGGTAGTAACCATCATTATCCGACAACACTAGCCTGTCTAGCATCCATCACTGCAACATACCCTATAGAATTAACCCAGTAATCTTGGTAGTGCCTCTACCTCATCACATCTGAACTTGAAGATCCAAAACCTCCATAGGGATGCTCCCTCTGAGGCTAGACTCCCTATGAGCCTACACGATCTCCATTGGATCAATTCTGTGATGAGCCTCGGTATTGTAACAAGAATGCTGCAACTCCAAAGGCTACTGGCTTTAATTATCAACCCGGGGTTCATACAAACTTAAGAGGTATCGACACTATATGTGCAACATACAATGTGTCCTCCTTTTTTGTCATGATGTAATGAAGTGCATGTACTGAAGTCAAATCCTAAACTAATTGCAGAAAATAAAATGTTTGAAATGGAACCTTAACCTATTGCAAGAAAGAAAGTACAAGGAAAGAAACCTATTCTAATTGCATACATATCATGAACTACATGTAAAAGGAACCTAGCTTAACCCTATTTATCACATGTGATGATTTCAATTAACTGAGCGTGAAATCTGATCTAGAGAGTACTAACAACTATGTGCATGTGTAAATATCAAAGAACTCATTTTTTAAAATCTTTTTGCTTTACAAATGCAAATGCTAATCTTTCCTTGATCTTTGGTAGCGATAGACAATTGTGGAGCAAGAGGGTTAAAATGCTCTTGATTCCATGGAGGTCAAGTAGAGGCCTAATCCCATCTTCAATGATTATTTTTCTCAATTCGGGCTCAAAACAGGCTTTCCTATAGGATGCTATAGTGATTTCCTACAGGATCCCCTTATTTACTACAAGATGTTACAGATTTACCATATGAAATTATAATTCATCGAATTACCCAGCAAATCAAATCCAAATTGGATGGGACAATTTTGTTTATTAACTAGGATGTCTTAGGTCCCCATTCCAAGTGGAACGAACTTGATTGAAGCTCGTTAGAATGCTCTAAAAATAGCAAAAATTTACTGTTCTTTGCCACAAAGGAGTTCCATAAATCTAGATTTGGGAATAAGAAGACTAATCCAAGTAGCTCAGTGATTGCTATTAACTTCCAAAGATTTTTCAAGGATGAAATAATTCTTGGGATCCTGCAAAATAACTTACATCAACCATTTAAAATCATACAACAAGAAATCATTAATACTAAATGCAGAAGTAGAAAGAACTAAAAGAAAGAGATGCATGTGAATAAGAAGTGAAAAGAAGGAAATAAAATGATACAAAAGGGATCTGAGGCTCCTAGGATGGACAATCCCAAGGAAACTTAGAGGCCTATGGAGGAGAACAAGATTTAGAAGCTGAACATCACACCAATCTTCATTATTTTCATCAATAGAGTTACATCCCTGCAAGAAAATACAATGGAGCTACAAAAATAGAAGTTCTCTCCACAAGAACACTAATGAAAATCCCCCCCTAGAGGAAAATTCGACTTGGTACTTATAAAAAATGATTAGGAATCATTTCTGATGAATGTAAGAAGCTTTCCCCACCAAAATCCCTTGATTAGTGGATCTGGACCCCAATACTAGGAATCTGCATTAAATGGCAGGGAACACATCCCTAGATTTTCTCAATCATTGGAGTTCCACAATTTGTGGCATAATTCCATAATATCTTGTTGATTTATTATTTATTATTGATCCTCTTGTAGTAGGGAACAAGTCCCTAAATTATATCCTCCTCCAAATCTTCATAATATGCCCAATATTCTTATAATATTCCACAAAAATAATTAATATTAGGCACAAATATCCAATTATTCATAAAGCTTCCTAATTAATATATCAAAGTTAAAAATGCATTATCTAATGCAAAAAGAGAGTTTTAATGTGTTGAAGGATGGTCATAGGCCTTAAATTATTGTTTAATTTAGAGGCATGGGCCTTAATTTATGTCTAATTTAGAGGCCCATCATCCTACAAACACTCATCCACTTGGATCAAATACCAATTGTAAAAATCCCTCCAATCTTGTATATGCAACATCATAATCCAATGAAGAGTCTAGTCTTCCGACCTGTAGTCCAACACATGAATCCATCTCGATTAAATTGATCTCGTCCAAGCTAAATAAGTCCTCGAGATGTCCCAACCGTCCATGACAAGACATAGGAAGTCCACAATCTACAAACCTCCACACAACATACTAAAGTGCATTAGGTCCACCACTGATCCACCAAAATTCCTAGCCCATCTCACCATGTAGTATATCGAGAGCATTTCTCCATGCCTTCAGCTAATGCCTCTCATTCATGATCTAAACACCTACAACTCCCTCTTAGTTACTTCGTTGTGAGCACTCTAATTTGATGTCCCTCAAAGTAGCTTAGATACGCTCTGATACCATGTTGTTCTTCCACAATCTTGGTGTCTAGGATAGAATCTTAAATATCTAACGCTACCAAACCAAGAATCACAATGATACTACTTTGCATAGCGGAATATAAATAACAATGAATCTACTAGTGCACAAAATATGGAAAACTTTTTACATTTTTCAACCCAACTTCGTTATATTAATCAACATATAATAAAAAAATCTAGGGCTTCCATACCAGGGATAATGGCCCTCATACATCCACTGATACAAGACACAAAAATAGGGCTTGGTGTCAGTTCATTGACAACCAATCTGCCCATACAAGATACACTGACCATCTGGTTAATGTAGTGCACTCTCTCAGCTCCTCTCAGTCATAAACTATACCTTCCCAGTCTTGCGGCTCTTGATTTGTAGCTCCTCCCTCTATTAATGCTCCAAGTTCATCTGGCCACTAAACCTCGATTGTCAATCTGCTCAATAGTTGTGCCTTAGTTCATCAATGGCACAACACATCGAAACTCCTGTCGAGTTTTTTCACAACTCCACTTGTGAAAAAAATCTCAACTGCCCATTACTGCTCCTCAGCTACTCAGGGACTTCAGCCCACTATGGTCTTCTTGCACTTCTCTAATGATGACCAACATAGGGAACAGAGGGTTTCCACCTATCAGTGCAACATGTACATCTCCCATAGTGAACACGATCTAGTATGACTACCCATCATTTGATGTAGAGGTCCTTATCCACATATAATTCAAGGGCTGCTCAACTTATATTCTCATTCTTCAACCCTTGATGTCAAAAACTGCCACTCTAGCAACCATCTAGGTCCATGAAGATGGTGCACACTGGGCTTCAATTTTGGAACTATCACGTTTTCCTCCACCAGACCATAAATTCAATCTACATCCACACTTGGTCCACTCTCACGCTACCCTCCAAAAGACCATGAGTGAACAATACTTGTTGTAGCATATGCTCCTAGTTAGGGAATCCAAACATCTAGGATACTCATACACATGGTTGCTAATAGGCTCCATCAAATATCCCTCTTCTAGGACACTATATCCATCTCATGAGCTAATGTGTCCCTACTGCAAAGCCTGTAATCTGGTTAGGGCTAGTATTAGTAAACACCAGCCCTAGATCCTTACCTCCAGACATCCTCTACTACTATGGTTTCCTTCTCATTGTGAGTTTATCTGCTATCTAGGGACAAATATGTGGTGGTTTTGGCTCCTCCAACAATCACTATAAATTTTTTTCTCTCTGCACTTCTTCTACTTACAAACTTGAGATGTAACCACACCATAACTTGCACACACCACCCAGAATTATCCTATTATAGGACCTCATCAAATTGTCCTTTTCCAAAAATCACATACAACTAACATCAACATCAACCCAAGAGATGACTCACCTATCATGTAAACTCATGTTGGTCCTTTGGTCACAAATCCTTTTGTTCATGATGACTACTCATTGGATGTCCACATGAATACTATCCAAACTCATTTTCAAACATCCCCATCCCTAGCAACAAAATTCAACATGAAAACATCACACATACCTCTGTTTAAGCCAGTGTTTACTGTTGTCAAACTTGTGACATGGTTAGGGCTTCCTTTAGCCAATGTTAGCCCTCTTAAATCCTTCAAAAATCCCTTATACAACTATGGCTTGTCTCTTGCTTGAGGCTGCTTCTGTTTGCTAGAGTTTAGGCTACTTCCTTAACTAGGTTATGCCTAATGGCTCCTTCTATCATCCAAGAATAGGGATCAACCCTCACCCAAACACATTCAGGTCTACGGCTCCATTTCAGAGAAGAAAACTACCCTTAAACAATGCCATAACTAGCCCAAAATCTTCTTATAAGTCTCAACCCTACTCAAAGAATATATCGACCCTCAAATAGTCACTAGAAGGATTAGAATCTGTCCTCTTATACTCCGATTGAGGTCTGCTCCTTCCTGCGGTAAAAAAAAAAAAAAAACCAAGCAGTCACAAAAATGCTTGTGCTCCTCTCTACTTTGATCTCTTAGGGTTGTGGCCTTATTTAAGATACCTTCCTTTGAATTCATTTCACTTGGATGTGTCCTAATGAGGTCTCACAAGGCCTCTATTTATATTTTTCATGTGGGGATCAAACATCCCTACAAAAGGCACCTCTAACACAAGGTCAACTTTCCTTTATGTCCCTCCTTGCCCACTGGTGAGCCCTGGTATTGCACCAAGAGTGATCCAACTCCCAAGGGCTCCTCAACTGTACTTATCAACCTAGGGTTCATACAAACTTCAAGGTGCAAGTGCTATATGCACAGTAGATGGGATTCTACTAATAACACCCTCAACTAGGACACTTGACCAATAGTGTTCCAAGACCATTTCTCCTACTGGATTAGAATAAAACTAACTAATGAAGGTGTAGAATCTACCTCTAATTATAAAAAGGAAAATACTTTTAAACTTCAACTTGTAAATACTATTGAATCAATTCATGAAAATATAAGAGCTACACTACTTGTAGAAAGGGAAATACATTAGCTTTCAATTGACCATATAGCTACCAAATCTACTTGTAGAAAAGAAGCTACCCTATGAAATAAAAACTCAAGATTCTATGCATCATCTATCTAGCTCACATTTTCATATAAACCAATGTTCTATTTGTGCCAAATCTATGATAAGGAAAATAATGCTATTCTATTTTGCAGTGAAGAAAAAGGAGGGTTCGAAGTGGCCTTTGAGCTGACCTTGATCGTGGAGTCACAGTTGGGGTCAACCTACTTCTAAGATAAGTCCAAATTTCAGAAAGATCAAAACTAGTGAGGAAATAGGCTGCTACAGGAGGTTGCTACAGGAACACATGTAACGCTATAGGAAGTCTACCAAGAAGGTTTAGGATGTGGAAATGATGGGTTCAAGGGATGAAAAGGTGGATGGAGGTTGAGGTAAATGGATGAAGGGTGGCCACAACCCCTAGCCAAGATCAGAGCCTTTTGAAGGCCTATTTTGCACTAGGAGAGCTACTCACGGTGGTCTAGGAAAATGATATCAAGAACAAAACTTTGAGGACAAAATTTGGGATTCATAAAAGTGGGTGAAGAAGTAAAAGATGGAGGTGGCGAAGGTGCCCTTACCTGTAGGTCTAAACAACCCTGCATCATCACATGCATATACCTTTTTATCACTAATGAAATGAAACAACTAGTAGTGGAAAATGTGAGTTTAATTTGAATGTCATCTAATCTATGCCAAAAACTATGATCTAGTCAATAAATCAACTCCTAAGCTACAATAAGCACATGCAAAATAAGATGACTCACATAAATCTTCTTCCAAGAAGTCATAAACAGTATTTTTGGGTTGCGATTGTAGATCCTTCTAATCATGCTCCCATGAGAGAGATGAAGTAGAGCTTGCAATCACAAGATTTTGGTGGGTTATATGGGATCTAAGAATCTAAAAAGCACTCTGAATGAAAAGGAGATACAAATACACAAGAGGGACCTAAGCTGTTAGGTTTGGGCCCAAACCCAAGAGCCTCAACCCTCTTGAACTAACTCAGTGATGAACTAATAATAAACTTCTCATTATCAATGCATCAATGTCTAATACATCATATAATAGTAAAAAATAACAGTGCCAAGTACTTGAGCTCAATAGCTACTTAGCTGAAAACAAAAGTTGAATCCTAATTAGCTATTTTACATTTTTATTAATACAAGAGGGTAGCTACTAGAATCTACCTAGAAAATAGGAATGTTTGTCTCCCATAACTCAAGATTGGTGGATCTTGATCTCCATTAATTGCACTTTCTTGGCTACCAATGACCTTGTCTTGCTTGGTTGCCAATGACCTCGAGCTAATGAGAGAGAGTGTGGTGACCTTGGGCTGATTGAAGGAGTTAAGGAGGTGGAAAACCTCCTAGAATATCTCCTTGTTGTCTACTTTGAGCCCCTTCATGTAAATTATCTAAAAAATCCTCTATTTCCTGCAATTAAACCATATTAGGCCACATGACATAGAAAAACATCTTTTACCCCTCATTAAGCATAATAAAAAAAAAATTGTGAATAAATGTGAGAAAGAGATAGTCCTAATGCTGGAGGATGGCATTATGACCCTTATAATGTACCTATTGATGAGCCTCATCACCCACCATAACATATAAAAAATAATATCTTCACTTGTAGGTCTCAAAATTCAATGATTTTTGTTGCATTAGATTTGCCTCAACGAGTACTTCATCCTCATCCATCACATGTTGAAATATCTCCATATTTTTATCCCCAACATTGATGGGTGCAAAACCCCAAGCTTGGGTTTCAAGCCCAAAAGGCCACTTGTGGAGCTCCTTCCTACAAACCCTCTATCCTCAAGGCTTCAAGTACCTCCCAAGCTACAAAAATCAACATTTATGTTCAGGGTTTTCACTGAGGAATGAGATATTTTGGATACCTAACAATTACATTTGATCTATTCCTAGTCGGGCACACTTTATGACGTAATTTTTAATACTCCTCACCCTTCTATCGACCCACCCAAACCCACTCCAGGACCACACTTGGATGGTGTTATTGGTTTTGTATCTGACTCTATGAACCAACTTGCTTCCCAACTTAGGCAATTGATCATGACATCATAATCCCCAACAAGTGCATTTGGGTCTGAAAAATCGCCCTCTTTTGAGAAACCCACTGTGAATTACACAATACCCAATAACACTCAACAACTTGGTGGGAAAAATAATAAAAGGAATAAACAAAATAATTAACCTTCTCGGGAGAGTCAACCAAACCCATCCAGTTAGGTGGGGGGCACATCTGAACGTTGTCATAAGATCAAGTTCCCTTGCAAGATTTGTCAAGGTGAGCATTTGACTCATGAGTTCCCTCGAATGGATGAATTCCACTAACTTCTTACATTGCCACCTGCTACTCAACAACCAAATTTCTTGACCCATCCATTCCCTGCATAGCCTCAACAAAAAATGATCACCTAGGATCCTCGACCTCTGCAAGGGGGTAATGAGGGGCACTATTTCCATCTTGCTAGTAATACATCCATCCTTATGTGCCAAGAGAAAGGCAAGATAATTCATATGATACTCTTGAGTTGAGTTCTTCTTCTAAGGACTCAACCGCCTTGGTTTCTTCCACTAGATCTCTCATGCTAGATAAGCCTGTGGATCGAGTCTACCATCTGCCTAAGGGTGTCCTTCGTAATTCAACACATAATTTGTTTACATGGGCTTCCCAATACTATTTCATTGTCGAGGATTTAGCCCATTCTCCTTGTGCCATGTCTACCTTGGAGGTTTTTCATAGATACCCTTAGTAATGCAAATCCTTGTTGATTGTGATCAAGGGGGGGGGGGATCCCTGAGAGTCTTCTCTCATTACCTTTAATGTTGATTCTCCTTGCTATCGAATCTCTCGCTATATCACCTTTCAAATAAATGCAAAATATTCCATAAGAATATTCATTGCACTTTGGTGGATGAAGGCTCTTCAACATGTGTTATATGAGAATCATGCTGGAAAGCTCTTAGTTCTCTAACACTTGCTAAGTCTATTACCACTCTTTAGGAATTTGATGGAAACCATTTTGTACCTCAGGGGGGTTCTTCTTAAGTTTTCCATCGAGCTAGGGGGCAAGGCTTCCTATGTTGATGTTGAAGTCGTTGATGATCGCTTGAACTATAACCTACTCCTTGTCTGTAGTTAGTTTTATGCTATGACCATTGTTGTGTCTTCGATATTTCATGTTCTTTGCCTTTCGCATGAAGGCAAGATAATAATGATCAATCAATTGGACTATTGTTTGTCGTTAACCCAACTTACCGCTATAGGAAATTATGTCCCACTTGTTCGAGATCATTCTAGGATTTATGAAAGTTTTTATGCGGGTTTAATCAAAAGCCCATCCCTTACTAGTGTCTTTCCTTTACCTCTACCCAACGCTCCTTATTCACATACTATTTATCTCATGCCCATGATCTCTTCTATCCCCTGTGGACCCCATTGATCTCCTAACCCTTGGGTGGTGTCTTATTCTATAAATGTGGATCAACATGGTGAGAATGTGTCACCATTTGTGGAAGATATTTCCTCTCCAATAGTCTTGTCATTACCTCTTCATATTGGTCAGAAACTCCATCCCAATATGGAATATGACTAGGATCTTTTACCCACATAGGCCATCACTCCACCTCTTCCACATGACTCCCTTGACGATGAATCTTCTTCTCAACAACTAATCTTGGAGGTCATGGATTTACCTATTGATTATCCTAGGGAGAGTATGCCTCTTCATGTCTCTAGTCTTCCTAAAGTAGAAAAGGTAGAGATTGGCAAAGAAAATCTTGAATGGACCCAAGGGGCATCTCATTGGCCCTCCTTGAAAGTTACACCCTTAGATCGAGTCAAGTCTTGGGATTCTAATGCTAAAATTTCCAAAGAATTTTCTAACTCCTCTCTGCCTAACAATGAGTGTCTTTTACCCCACTTATGTCTCTATCGTCCTTGTCAAGGATCTACACTAGCTCACGAGACCACTCACCTTGTATGTACTCAGCTCATTCCAGATAACGTTATGGTTCTAGGTGTTCCTTGGCATCATCAACCTTTAGGAAGCAAGTACTTCAAATTTCTATGGCATGGCCCCATCATGCTGCACCATATGGTACCTCCACTCCTCCATGAGTTCATGTATGGAAATCCTTGGCCCGTGCCTAGCAGTGGGTACACTTTGGTGTGACCTATTAGACTGAGGTGCACTTATACATATTATACATAGGAGTGTGATGCTTCATATTTTTTTTGGTTTGGTGTGTGAAGTGAATAATTTTCATGCCTTATTTATGCCAATAATCCATAAAAATATAAAACTCAAAAAATATAAAAATTATGGTCTTGTTTTTACCTTCTCCGTGCTTTATTTCATTCATTATGTGAATTAGCCATGGATCTAGTCTTTCTGGATGGTTTTTATAGAATAGGGTGATGTTTTTATTGCAACATTCATTGGAACTTAGGTGTGTTTCTCTTAAACTTGGCATATAGGGGTAGGTCACATATCTGAATCATCGTTTCATTCTTGACCATCAATGCCATCATTATACCTTAATTCTGACCCCGTCAAGTTGTGACAATAACCTCTCTCATCTATGCACGTCATAGCTTGAAAGTAGAGCATGCTTGTACATGGATTCCCTTGTTTAGCACCTCTTTTACATATTGGTATCCATGCATATTGATTTCATCTCTCTTTTTAAATCCCTCCTCCTGACCCGACGTGACCTAGAATATGAGCCTCATTTTCTCTTATTCATCACTTTCTGGACTTACCCCGGGAGGATTCCCACACTTTATCCCTTGGGATTGCCACTTTTAATAATCGTATTTATGTAAGATGAGCCTTATTTTTCTCATTCCATTGTCACCATCTACTTATCCTATCATTCAATTTCACTTGGTATTTTCTCTGTTCTTGGAGTAATCATTGCAATGAGTGGTATTATTAGCCAACTTTTTGACATTTCCATGTTTCGAGTAGTTCCACCATGACCAAAACTAGTTGTTACCCTTTATACCACTCGTTGCTCCAGGAGTAGTTTCCTTTAAGCTCTTTTCAAACTCTTTAACTTAGAAAATATTGTTGAGCAAACTTGTCTCCTTCACACTCGTTAAAGTATTGGAAGGGATGTCTATTCTATATAAGTTTAACCCTTTTCCAAACATAGTAGACTAGTTATGAAAAAAGAATACTCTATTCCTTTATGGATAGAAGGTTCTCCCTTGTATTATTTTATCTCTTTCTTGGGCTCAGGGGACTAAATTTATGAAAAAGGAACATATTTAGCATACATGTCTTCTCTTCCATTTTCATTAAACCATGAAGGAGACTAAAAAGAGAAAATGGGAATGGAACATTTATTTTTTTATTCATAAAAATGGTAGGGTCAGTCACATCACCCTTGAACATGGCACCTGTCTACATCATTATCTCATAGTTGGGTTTTAGCTTGCCTAGGAGTCATGCCATACATATGAGTATATCTACTCCTCTGGTTGGTTACTCTTCCAGTCATATTGAGCATGCTTCAATGCCTCATGTGTTGTTGCACGATATTACATCATGCTCATTAGTCATGCAGCCAGGTCACTTTTGTGTCATGTCATTATGTGTTCAAGGGAAGTATCAACTTGTGTCATTCATCTACATTTTCCTATTGATATTTTTGAATCAGAAATCCCTGTATTATTTGATTTTCATTGCTTCATGACTTCATCCATTCACTACATCATCTTTGTCTGTTCTGTGTTGATTGATGGCGAGATACATCAAGGCCCTCCTTTGACAAATCTTCTCTTATCAACTTCAACTAATTATCTAAGAGCTTGATCTAGGATCTAGTAGTACCTTGGAGCTTGCAGACATCAATGGCAGGTTTTCTCATGATCAATAGTGGTTTTATATCATTGGCTCCTAATCAGTCGAGTTCACAAGTGTTCAACGTCAACTCATCTATTCACACTTACTGAACTGTACTAGGTATCTTGGGGTCCATTTTCATCATTGGTGGGTTCCCTTGCATCTGTTAACTGTACACCTCATTGATAGGTAATCAGACAATTTCTACCATGCTCGACATCAACTCATCTACTCGCATGCTATAAATTCATACCATCGGGGTTATGTCAAAGAACTTGGGTTAGGTACATTTCATTCTTATATTTCCCCCTTATCAAGATGCATTGGAGTTATGTATCATTTATGTACTTTTAGGACTACTCTGGAACACCTCCTATATGTTATGTGCCCATAGTACCACTAGTGTATATTGTGACACAGATCCACATTGTATTTGTTGGTGGCTATGATAGTTTTGATGTATCACATGGATCAATTGTGTATTGTTCATGGCCATGTCTTAGAATTTCATGTTATGGATCCACAATGTATGTTTGGTAGCCATGTTCAATATCTCTTTATGACTAAGCATGGGTATGTATGCACTGGGTATGTTATCAGCAAAGTTGAGACTTCAACACTTTAGTTCCTATGATCGATCTTCATAGTCTTGACTCCTTCCTCCCATTTTGAGTTTTTTTTTTTTTGTAATGCGTTTCAGCCATTAGTTTCTATTCTGACCTCATGCATTAGGGGGCATCTATTATTACCCTATTTTCCACTCCATTGTAGTGAGAGAAACCCAAGTTTACCTCAGTTGCTGGATAGAATGCATCCTCTTTCAACTTCGCTTTTACTTATGTGAGATTTATCTCATGTTAAAAGGGTGTAATTACATGATTGTGTTATTTCTCACAATTATTTTGTCAAAATTTTATAATTATGAGATAATAACTATTTCATAATTGAGAAAATCGAGAAAAAACTCATAATGTGAAAAAGGATTCTAGAGTTTCTCATTTGCAAGGAGGTCAACTTGACCCACTTGTGTGTGAGTTGGCTAGGGATCCATTATTATAGAAGTTTCCTGACTTCTCAACCTCCTACGATTCTAGATACATTCTCCCAGAGGATAGAATGAGCCTATATAATCTCACCAAGAGGAAAGGGGTAAGATCTAGGATCTATACAATAGCATGGGAGCTCTGATGTATTAGGAGAAGGAGACCATGCTACAAGCTTGAGGAGAGGATCTCATTTGTTGAAGGTATACATGTACGATTTTGTTTTATGATCAATAGAAATCTATGTTTCCTTTCTTGTAAATCTCAATTTATGTTTAGTTTTTCATGTTTATATTTGTTTATCTAAGTTGACAATCCTCTAGGGAAGGCCAATTGCGCTCTTTGTTTGGTAGTTCTTGTGTGTAGGTTCTAGATTTATTGTAGAGGTCTAGATCTGCTAGTTGGATAAAGGAATCTCTCATTGAACCCAACAATCTTCATTGACCTGCAATGATCATAGGTTTCAACTCAAACCTTAGCTAACGATTGCATGCATGAATGGTTGTTTGAATCATATTGTTTGGAATCTATTTGGTTACTTAATTTTGGTCATATATTCTGTTATCTAGTAGTCTTGGTAAGGCCATAAGACTATGGAGTAATAGCACCTAGTGGCTGTGCCAATTTATCCACAACATTTACTATGGTTCATGAGGTTTAAATTCCAAAAAAGATAGTCATGGCTTTCTCCATTGGGCAGACTGTTATTTTCTTCAAGAAACTCACAAATACTAAGTCTATATTCAAATCACTTTACAAATTGTATTTTTATTGTTGATTTGATTGAGGGGGATTTGAATATTAAACTTTATGGTTTGCATCATACTTCATAAGAAGATGATTATCAATTCAGCTACTCATGGAAAACTATACAAATAGTTGTTATTAAAATTATGAAATCTATTTTACTATGACTCACAAAGTTCAAAAATTTTAATTAATATATATATATATATATATATATATATATATATCTATATAATATATATATCTATATATATATATATATATATATATATATATATATTATATATATATATATATATATATATATTTGTCAATATTTTAAAGGAATAATGCAATAATGTGATATATAAAATGTTACTTATATTTTAAAATATTTATAATATAGGAACAAAAAGGTATACATGAATGTGAAGTTAACAGATTAGTTTTTAGGCAAGACCAGCCTCAATATTAAACAAGAAGATCCGCAAGCGGCGGTAGTCCCTGCCGATATGGAACAGTGAGCTATAATTTTTAGATATAAAAACCATTGAAACTCAACTTTGAGAGATGCAAGTTGATTTAGGTTTCATTTAATTTTTAAATTGTAAATCTCAATGTTGGACTCACACCCCGACCCTCGATTTCTATAGCGAACCAAAGGCCCATTGAGCTCGAGTTTTACAATTATTCGATTAGGAATATGCGCTCCACGGAATGGTTGCAATTCATGTTACTCCACCACCAAAATCATTTCGATTACCATTCCCCCTTCGTGGAGACATCCTGCTCTTTTCATGGTTCTTGTAATGCCTGCCATGTTTCTTCGTGCATGTCCTACACCCGTGTCGTTGTGTCGTTGTATTCGGAAGTCGATCCGCTGCATCTCATTAGACACGTCAATACCCTCCTTCGTCACCTTGAATTGTGATTGACTCTTGATATTTTTAGTTTTTCTTTGCAATCTGCGAGCAGCAGGGTTTAAACTGTGTACGGAGGCCGCCTATGCGTGTGTATCTTTATTTATGTCACTGGATCTTTCAATTCTGTTACTGATTTTAGCATTGTATTTTACTCTTCTATAATCCTCGATCTCTATTGTTTGTTGGTCTTGTTTCTTCTAATTTTTGATAAATAGTGTCAAATTAACGAAATTCTTGATAAAAAAAAATATATTATCGCCCTTATTCCCATGATTTTACAGACTATGGTATATTGTTCTAGGTTCAACACTGACTGAAATCCTAGGTGGAGGTTTTGTGTGTGCATTGTGTCTGAAATTTGAGCCTCGGAGATCGTGACTATAGGTGTTTCTCTTGGCCTGTTACATGATGCATCTCTTTCGTTTGTCACGGGGTTTTTGGGTTTTAATGAATTTATTGCTGGTTTTTTAGGCATTTCCTTAGCAGGAGTTTAATGAAGGGTGTGAGCATGAGCATGAGCATGAAGAAGAGCAAGGACTATGGTTTTCTGGGGTTTAGGAACACAGAGAGGTATTGTCTTGAATGGATCGATATGCTGAAAACCCATAAAATAATTCCTTGATTGAAAGGTACAGAAAACAGGCATGACTAATTGCAGTTTCAAACGTTGCAAATCATACATAGTCTCTCTTCTTGATTAGGATAAAAAGGAAATTTATTTCGACCTGTAACTTTTCAAAGTGCAATCAAAATTAAATCACGTTTTCTAATTATTTTATGTTTGTGTGAATGAAAAACTTGCATATTGTAAGCACGGATTTGGTCATCAAGTAATATGAGGAGCAAAAATACCCTCATCTTGAACGTGATAAATGTGTTGTTGCGTCAATTTGTGTTTACAGAAACTAAATGACTTGTTTTTTTGGACCTGAAGGAAATGTAGAACTAGATTTGACTACAGATTAAGCTTCTTGGCTTATTGGTTCTAGTTTTGTTTATGCTATAGGTTTATATTTTGTTTCTTCATTTTGTAGGGTGCACTCACCTTCAAGTAATTCATCCATCACCTTCAAATGTCGCCCAACAGCAGCAAGATGCAGAGGAGTGGCCCCAAGAGATTTTGGGCCAAATGCAGCTACATTCACATCTGCACCCATATTGAGAAGCCGTCTCACCTACACCATATAATTAATAGAAGAAAGACTATCAATTTTCTTTGTTGCAGACCCATTTTTTCAAGCAAGAAAGCACTTTTTTCCGATTTTTTTGCATATGCAAAAGAATGGTGATATCAACCAAGAACAATGGTAAGTACCAGACCTTAGAAGACAATGGGAACAGACTTAATTTAGAAATAACAGACGATTTCATTAATTTCGCAATTTATATCCAATTAGAAAAGACTCTTCTGTTGCATGCATAGGTAATATGATTCTATCAACCAAAAACAGTGATCAGTACACTTAATTTAGAAATAACATAGACTATTTCATTAATTTCGCAATTTATATCCAATTAGAAAAGACTCTTCTTTTGCATAGGTAATATGATTCTATCAACGAAAAACAGTGATCAGTACTGACAGACAAGGTGAACACATTTGAAATTAGGATAAACATATGAAATTTCATTACTTGCGCAATAATCAGATGAAAAGCAAAAATAGAAAAAATAAGGCCACGTAGATATTTCATTTGCCATATTCATAAAAATCATGGCAGAGATCAAATATTTGTGTCTGTTGCCTTGTTTCTGCAGGATTTCTCAACAGATTTTAACCGACGCTAGCAACCCCCTGTGATTTTGCTGTCTATTTTACCAGGCAGGTGAAAATGGGTGCATTCACCCTTCTATCAAGCTGGATTGATGCTGCCACTAATCCTACGTATAGGAAGAAGCGTAAACAATTTCAGGTATTTCATATTCAACAATAAAATTTTTTGTTTGACTTCAACGTAAACAATTTCAAGTATTTCATATTCAACAATAGAATTTTTTGTTTGTGACTTCAGCATGGGAATACAGAGGGTTGTGGTTGTTACCTCAAAGATCATTTCAATAAACATGCTTAGAACAGAGATCATTTCAATGAGTTTTCATCCCGGCAGCCTGAACAAACCCCAACGAAAGCTAACATGCAATGGAATGAAGAGTGGAAGAACAACATGTTTGCAATGCGATGAAGAGCGGAAGAACAACATGTTTGCAATGCGATGAACAACATCTCTTCAATGCAATGAAGAGAGGAAGAGGGCGTAAGAGGGTAGTGGAATGAACGTGGCAGCTGTAAACAATCTTGGCAGTCAATAGTGACAAGTGTAAGCTTGTAAGCTCGACGGGTTTACAGGATGCTGTCTCAACAACTTTGAAAACAAAAACTTTGCTTAAAAAACTTGCCCCAACCATCAATTAACTTAGGATAAAATAGCTTCCCCTCACTCAAAATAGCATTGGGGCATGTGAAGCTCACATTGGGGCATGTGAATTCAATTCAGAGGTTTGGTTAAAATTTTCATAGCGCAGAATTGTTAGCAATAAACTTTGCTTAAGCTTTGAAAATCTACAATCGGTTAAAGTGATTTAATACCCGACGCTCAATCGAACGCTATTGTCCCTACTATGCCGGAGGCAGGGACTAATAACTATAACACAGCAGTAGGAATAGTTATGTTTGTGTATATACTCTGATGTGAATATCTCAAAAAGACAATGCAATAATGGCCATATTTATGTATCTAAAATGTTAATTATATTTTAAAAAATTTATGATATAGGAAAATATACACATAAATGTGAATTTAACTTCTTAAGAAACACTAAAGTCAATATTAAATAATATTCGGAATCCAAAATATTAGAAAAACATATTTAATAATTAGTACATACTAAAAATAATTATTTTGTTGTCAATCTTTCAAATATAGAATGAAGTAATGGTAATATTCATGTACATAAAATGTTACTTATGTTTTAAAAAATTTTGATGTAGAGGAAAAAAGACTACACATGAATGTGAAGTTATCATCGTTTAGGTCAGGGTGGTTTTAATAATGTCAAAATACAAAATGTTAAAAAAATATATATTTAATAATGGTATAGAAGCACTAAGAATAATTAGAGATTGTACAATCTCTTAAAAAGAAATGTAATAGGGTGATATAAATTGTTATTTATGTTTTAAGAAGTTTATTTTATAGGAAAAAAAGTATTATATAAATGTGAAGTTATTTAATGTTGGACTAAGCGTTATATTTATGGGAATCTATCATGCCGACTAATTTTTATTTTAAGAATATGGGACTAACCACTTATTGGTTATTTAAGTAATGATAAGGTTTTTTTATTTTGAGAATATGGGACTAACTATTTATTTAAGTAATGATAAGGGTTTTTTATTTTGAGAATATGGGACTAACTATTTATTCAAGTAATGATAAGGGTTTGGGATTTTATTAATATCTGTAAGTTTTGGTGCAATGAAAATCCTAACATGGTATCAAAGCGATGGGTCCCAATTTAGCCAGTAACTCTTACTATTTCTCTTTCCATTATCCTCTATTCCTCTAATCGATTCATTAATTAAAACTTTGTCTTTGTTCTATACAAAATTTGGTGCATTAATCTCTGTGCATGAAGTTTTTATGGCCATGGTTCATTGATTCATCATTGTGTATATTGATTGAAACAGTCTTAGAAGAATGTGTTGATTAATGCGTTGAATAATCCCTCTCTTCGAAAATTGTGTGTGGAATGGTGCGAACACAACGTTTGGAACCTTCAATTGGAACGTTCGTCTGATAAATTTGGAACCTTCGACTAGTTTGCTGAATGTCGTGTATGGTAGCAGCGTATGATGCTTTGTACATGAAATTATTGGAGTTTATGGGTTGTATGCATTGAAGGGAGGAACGTCATGTTTGGTGTATTACTCCTCCGTGATGATCATGTTCAAATGCGTTGATTTTAAATATTGTGCACTGCCATGTCTTTGAAGGTCATAAATGTGTTTTGAATATCATGAAGTGATGGTCTGTTGGTAACTCTTGCCATGGTTGTTTCAGTTCAATGCGAATGTTTTGTGCTGAAGACTATATATCAGATATTTGGTGCATGAATTGAGTCATATATATATATATATATTGAGAGAGAGGAGAGGAGAGGAGGGAGGGGGGGGAGGGGAGGGGAGGCTTACAAGCTATTATAATTTATGAGTTGATTGATTCATATATATTGTTTGGTGATGAGATGATGCATGGCACAATTTTGAATGGTGATTTCGGTTTATTTCCATTTGTTAAAATGAGCATTATTTATTTATTGTTCAACTCATGTAAGAGAACATGAAGTCAAAATTTGATAATTCTAGCATTCTTTCTTAAGGGTTTTTTTTGTTTATAATGCATTCACTCATTTCCATAGTTGGAGTAGTTCTCTATAGTTAAGAGAACTATCATGAATGGTCCAGGAAGATAAATCATACCATGATTTTTAATGAGTTGTGGAAAGGAGTATGTGAAGGAGAAGTTTTCAATCCTTCTAAAAAAACTACTTCAAATAAAGAGCTCGCCATATGGGAGAATAAGAACAGCAAGGCCTATGACTTGATTGCAACTCCAGTCAATGAAGAGGTAAGTCCTCATAGTAATCCATTGACAAATTCCTTTGAAGCCTTAAAGAAGCTGAATTTTTTTTATGAATCACACTTTGAGCTTGAAGTTGTCCAATGAATGATCAAATTGTTCAATTTAGAATTGAAGGATGATGATCCCTTTGCCTTAGCCTCTAAAACAAGAGATAATATGCATGATATAAAAGCTATCAATGTTAAAATAGATGTTCCTAACCTTTTTCAAGGAATTATATCCCACTTATTCCCATTATCTTGAGTCAATAAAGCAAGTGGAAAACATCAAGAGATTTCCTTTGACTCTCCTATGGACAAGCTTTTGGGAAGAAGAAAACAACTGCTCAATCTTCTAGAGAAGTTATTTGCCTTGCACAAAAAGAGAAGAACCAGGAAAATGATTCTTCTAGAGGAAGAGGTGGCCAAAGAGGACGTGAAAGGAAGAATAATAGAGGAAAGGGGTAGAAAGCACCAAGGAGGAAGACCTTATTTTCATTGCATACGGTGCAACAAAAATGGATGTGATGCTTCCACATGTAAGCTCTCTTAGGACAATATCAGACAAGAAATGGATGAAGAGAAAGGAAAATCACCAGATCAAGGGAAAGGTAAAGCATTTGAGTCTGCTGATTATGTTGTGGCACATTGCAATATTAGAGTAACCAAAGCCTTTTTTAATGCTTCACTTGCTTCATGGAAAGATGCATGGTTGCTTGATTTAGGAGAAACTTTCAACATGAATTTTAGAAGACATTTGTTTGAATAATTCACTAATAATGTTGATGGATTAGTCTACTTTGTAGATAAGTCAAAACTCAAGCCATCAATGTTTGGCACCATCATGCTCAAATTTCCTGGTCTCTTAGACTTTTCTCTACAAGATGTTCTCTACCTCCAAGAGTTGCAGAGAAACATGTTGTCTTTGGTTCACATCTACTAGCAAGGACACTCCATCCACATGTTTGATCACAAGCTTGAGGTCAAAAATGCATCATAAAACTCAGTTGTCATGATTGGCATAGAAGAAGAAATACTTCTGAAGCTGCAAGGAACCTCTGCTCATGCACAACATTTTGCATACAGTTCTCAATTTGATGAAGGTACAATAATGACCAGTCTCTTATGGCATGCTAGATTTGGACATCTGAAGTATCAAAGTCTATGTTTATTAAAGATAAATGGTGTTACTAGTTTTTTAACCATTCCTAGGAAACTTAGGCAATGTGATACTCGTACCTTAGGAAAGCACAACAACGAGCCTTTTCATGATTCTCATTTCAGAGCACATAAAAATCTTGAATTGATTCATTCTAACTTGTGTGGCCCTATCTCTGTTCCTTCTACAAATGGTAATAAATATATGATGATTGTTATTGATGACTAAACCATAATTTGTTGGGTATATCTATTGAAGAACAACTCTGAATGTTTTGAAACTTTCATGCATGGATTGAAAATGATACATAATCTCATATTGTCTCTATTCGCATTGATAATGGAAAAGAATATACTTCAAATGAATTTTAAAACTATCTTCACCAGCACAAGATCAAACGTCAAACAATAGTGGCTTATGATCCCCAATAGAATGGTGTAGCTAAAAGAATGGACATGACAAACTTAAATATGGTATGTTCAATGATGTTTTTCAAAAATGTGAAGCTGATGTTTTGGGTTGATTCAATTCTATGTGTAGTATATATTAAGAATAAGTTTCCCTCTCATGCTCTCAAAAATAAGAATCCTTATGAAATGTGGTATGGACACATTCCTCCGATGAGACATCTAAGGGTTTTGGTTCTACCTGTTATGCCTTGATACTTAAGAAAGAAAAAAAACTTGGTGTAAGGAGTAAAAAATGTATCTTCTTATGGTACTTAGATACCTTCAAAGCATATTGTCTCTATGATGAAGTAAATAAGAAGTTTATAATATATATAGATTTATTTTTTTCTTAAATCTTCCAGGACTGAAAATGTTGTTGAGTGGAAACTTGATCTCTTAGACGGATTCGAGCATGCAAAAACCTTTCAGGAGTTTGATAATGAGATTCCACATCTTGAAGGAGGGATCCCTATTCTAGATCAATCTATGAAATCTCCTTCTAAAGCACTCTCTCCCCCTCATGAAGCTTCGATCACTGATCAAGAAGACACTTTGAGTGATGTGATTGATAGAATTAGAATGCTAAATATTGCTTTAGCCCCATCTCAGTCAACTAAAAACTTGGTCCATATCAGAAAGGTCCTCCAAAATGGCTCTCAAAGACACTTGAAAGTGTTCATCCTAATGAGGTTGGAAAGACAAGAACAAGAATATTTTCTAGAAAAAATGCAGGTGATGTAGACGATTCTGATTCACCTGTTTATATGGATGTTTCTTATGATTGTGAATTAAATTTGTGTACAAATTTTGAACCAACTTCCTTCAAAGATGGTTCTTCTCATGATGAATGGAAATAAGCAATGTAGAAAGAGTATAACGCTCTGAAAAGAATGGAACCTAGAAGCTAGTGGACCCTCCATTAGGAGCCAAACCAATAGGATGCAAGTCAGTCTTCAAGAACAATTATAAAGATGGTTCACTTGACAAGCATAAAGCTAGGCTCGCGACAAAAGGTTTTGCACAAAAGGAAGGGGTTGATTATGAGGAGACGTTTCCCCCACAAAAAAATGGGCTACTACCCAGACTCTCTTTTCCTCAACCCAAGATCGATTCCTCCGAGTTACGTTTAAGGGGAGGTGTTGGACTAACTGCCGCACCTATGGTATTTGAAAATGTTGACTAATTACCACCCTAGGAACATGGGACTAACCACCCACTCAAAGTAATGGTAAGGGATTGGAAGTCTACTAATCCCTGCAATTTTTGGTGTAATGACAACCTTGACATTTAAAATTATAGGCAAATTATAAGTAAGGCTAGCTTTAATATTAAATAATGTCAAAAATCTAAAATATAAATATACTTAGTTATTGTAAAAAAACAATAAAATACTATATGTATATATATCAATAAAAAATAAAATAGTCATCATATTTAAATATTATTTATTATTTATGTTTAAAAAAATTACAATATAAGAGAAAAAAAATTATATAAAGTTAACACAACATCACTTTTAGGAAAGACTAGCATCAATAAACCACCACTCACAGTCATTAATAAACCACCACTCACAATCATTACATAATATTAAATGTTATTTATGTTTTAAAAAATTATGATATAGAAAAAAATCACTTTAAGGTAACACAACAACGCTTTTATGTTGAGTTTGGAGTATGTCTTAAAATGTATTTTATATTGGGTCTGGAGTGTGTCTTAAAATTTATTTTACATTGCGTCTGGAGTATGTCAAGAGCTAAAAGCTCGTCTTTCTCAAACCTAAGTAAACAGGTTAACGACCCAAGACCCAGAGGAATTTGGTTGGAGAGAAATCCTACCCCATTATGGACCACCAATGAGGTAATTCCAGGTGGCATGGTTTTCCTTGAACCTATATTTGCAAATAGCAGTCAATGATAGTTGTTCCCACTGCTTGTTTGACAATTGACAACTAAATTATCATAGATTTTCCCAATGTTAAAAAAAAAACAACAACCAACCGAAACAATGCTTTTAAAAGACAATATCACACAATATTATAATTTTGAGAAGCTCTGGGATAAAAGAATGCAATTTTTCAACTTAATAAATTTTATTTCATTTATTTATTGTTTTTTTTTAAATTTATTATTATTATTTTTTCTTCTTCTTGGACATAAAAATTAATATGAATTTTGTAAGATTCTTAAATATATGTTAATATTTGATTATTTAATTAAAATAACAAGGTTAAATTTTTTATTAATTAACAAGTTGTTGCGGAGTTGGGGGTGACAAAAATCTAGGTCACAAGAGATTCTCAAATTGCAAGGACCATGCTACAAAAACTCATAAATGGGTCCTCCCCATACAAAGTAATAAAGAGTTGGCAGTTGGAACTGATTGGTGAACATATTCACTCTAGGCTCTCCTCCTTTGCATATGTAATCACAGAGCATGTAGACTGTGATGGTAACAAGGTGACCAAAAAAATCGCCAATTGGGGCAGTGAAGATCATGGCTAGGAACTCCTTCAATATTGGCCCCCAATTTCACAAAACGTCCACCTTGTATAATTCAAAATAATCGCGGCATCGAAAGAGGCTTCCCCCATGGGGGTGAGGTGTCGGGCACACAAGGTAACGTGTGGGAAATTATGAAATCCACCTGGCTGGCGGTATGAGGACTGACCTCCCCATCATCTCACAACTACTTATGTATGAGAGGCATTATGCCAGTATGTGTGAAACCTCCATCAACATCGAATTGAGTGGGAGGAGCTGAACAACAAAGGTTTATGAAGGGTGGTGTGGTTGATGGGTATGGTATTAGTTTAGTGAATGCGATTGGAATTCTGTGAGCGAGAGTTGGAAGAGGTGAGGATTTATTGTTTAGGAAAGGTGGTGACTCCAACATCGATATCCCCTATCTAGCTTCTATAAATTGGTCACTTTATTTTCTGGTGTGTGGGATTTCGTGTCTTGGTGCGAGAGAGGAGAATAACCCCTGGTGGTGTAGGCTAGTCGACGGTCCTACTGTGAGCGGGTGGGTTCCCATATGCGTCTATGTGGAAAATAAATCACCCTCCTTTGCAACTCTTCCTCGAGGTTTTGTATGTTTCAGTGGTTGTTGTGTCAAGGATGTACATGCTCTCTGGCAGCTGCACCGGTGGGCTACCAGTGAAGGATTGAGGGTGATGAAGTGTGGGAACTCCAATATGTCGGTTGAAAAATTTTGGTCTAGTTATCAGTAGCCCAACTTGAGTGGATGGGGTGAACCCTGATGGTTGAAGCTATCATTTGTATACCAGTTCATTGGTTTGCTTTGTCCTCTCGAGTCAGTGCTAATTCTGTAAAAATGCACCCAGTTCCTTGTCAAAGCCTAGCTCGGTTGGACAGGGAGTCTGAGAGTCTCCAATGCAGGTGCCAATAGTGGAAGGGGTGAAATTTGGAATTAGGTGGAGTGGCAGGAGTGTTGGCTAGTCAGCTTGGGCGGCGTCTAGAGTCCACAATGGTTGTGGTCGTGGTGGCTCAAGGAATGTTCATGGGGGTCACATTCTACAGCCACACTAGTAGGATGGAGTGTCGCGATGTGGAGTTTCAAGCACACGAGGGAAGGCAAGACATGCAGGATGTGGAGAGAGCGATGACCATCGGTGTTGTTTGGAAAATTGTAGGGACTTGATCCAGTCAGTGCTTGATTGCTTGGAAACCTCCGAGTGAGTACGATAGGAAGAACATGTTGAGCTCATAGCCACATTAAACAAGATGCACTACTTCTAGTGCCATTTCCAAGAGCGAGTCGTGGTGGTCTGGCATGGTTAGAATGTGTTAGCTGAGAAAGTGGAGAAGATAGAGTCTTACATGCCCCACTTCGAGGAGGATGTCGAGTGTTATTTTTTCCCTCCACCTCCTCCTAAAACAACCCCAGATAACCCAACTTCAATCACTTTAGATTACTAGCATGGTTACTAGTGTCCTACCTATTTTATGTGTTTTCAGGTGCTTTTAGCATCCTAAATTGTGGACTGCATCTTTGGTTGTCTTTTTGTTTCTTTGTCATATGTTGATTGTGGTAGTCAAAAAAACCTAGTCAGAGTAAGACTACCTGCATTTTTCTATTAATGTACTTATTTCTAATGAATGAATACAACATTGATTTTAACAAAAAAAATAAAAAAATAAAAATTATTAATTATGTTTTCTTAATTATAATATATATTTTATATAATAAATTAATGTGAATTTTGTTTATGGTAATTTATTTTGAGAAAATTATATAGATTGTAATAAACCATCTATGTTTTGGATGGATATACTCCATTTTTCATCAAGGACGTATACAATATTCTTGAATTTAAGTTACTATTTTATTTTTTAATTACAATATATAAGGTTAAATTTCTTATTAACATTATACATTTTTTTATATTTATGGGAATTTTGTTTTCGTAGATTTTTTCTCAAGAAAATTGTGTAAATTGCAAGAATCAATAAGGAAAAGGGTAAAACTAAGATAAGGTTGGACCAAATTCCAAAAATGCTTAATAATAATAAAACAAATAGCAATTAATATAATATGTTCTTAAATACATTATGATGTGAGACATGTTATGTTAATTATATAATTTAATAATATTATTAATTATTGGTAATAATATAGCTTATTATTAGTAATGTTTATCATCTTTATTAAATATTATTAATCAATTAATTAATATATATTAATATTTAAATAATAATATTAAATATTTATATTTTTCTTCTTTAATTTAATTCTATTTAGGTGCATTTTACAGTCCAATATGAGGGAGATGTGTGATTCTGCCTATGTTTAACATGGAATTGACACTTGCAACATCCCTTGGCAACCTCGTGTGAAAATATATAAGATTTTTTTTGTGTTTTTGTGTTTTTGTGTTTTTGTTTTTTATTTTTGTTTTTTTGTTTTTTTACATAATTTAATACCATATAATAATAAAAATTCACTTCTTCTACTTCTTTTAACTAACCATTAGATAAAACCATCGTCATTGCAGAAACTAGATTTATGAATGGAATAGTAAGTTACATAACAACCATTGTTGCATTATATTAACATAAATCTCCTTGTTGTAATCTTACCTCATTATCAACATTGATTTATTTAGGCTAATTAATCATGTGCTTTATGATGTAAGTGTTAACTTCATGTAAAGAACTAACATCATTATAATGGCACAAAAGGCAATGACATCATTGGATATCGATATACCCTCGAAACCCCATAGGGAAAAACCAACAAACATGTTTTTTTTAAACATCTCTTAAGGGTGTTCGCCCCTTAGTCAATGGTTGTTAGGGAGTCCATCCCTTGACCATTGTCATAAAGTCTTACAAAAAATATCATCTTAAGTAGAACATAACTAGCTAGAAGCTATTACACTAATCATGGCATCATATACCCACAAATCCTTGAACATTATGTGTTAATGGCCTGGTAGTCTCCATCAATGGATTATCCTACAATTGACATTCCTTCAATATACATGGACCACTCATTTGTTTTTGGCCATAATGTCAAATATAATATCTCCTTCACAGGATTTACAATCCTTTCCCACAATTACTACTGTTAGTAACTCTGACATCCAAGTAATAAATATTTTACTAGTTATGATTCAAACATCTTTTCATGTGCGTAATTAAAATGCATACAAAGTATTGAGACATGCCTCTTTATTATTACGACACAAGCATTAATTAAAAGTACATAACTACCGAAACATGCATTTTTATCTTTACCTGTATATGGTTATGACACATGTCGGTACATCCATAACTCACATGCATAAGATAAATATATAAATATTACTGAAGCATACTCACTTATCCCTACTTCACATGTATCACGAGAAAGGGAAATTAGTTACATTCTACTTCTACCTACAAGAACATGGTAATATTTAAAAGAATCTCCATGGTTATCATCATCTCTTCGCACAAGGTAAGGGAAATATTTCCCAAGATGAACACTACACTAGCTATTATTTCTTTGCACAACACATATTATTTTCCAAAATAAAAACAACTGAAACTACCCATATTTTTTCAAACACAACTAACACATTAGCTATGATCCTTGTGCATGTGCATTCATATTTTTTTTCCAAAGAAATTATCCAAACAACTTATTATCTTGATACATGTAAAAATACATTCTTTTTCCAAAGGCAGCTAACACCATAGTTATTATCCTTGCATGAAAAGACATAATCATTTCCAAAAGAAAGCTAACACAATATTACATGAAAATACATATTCTTTTCAAGAAAACTAACACAACACATATTATTTTCCAAGAACTAATACAATAGCTATTATTTATGTGCACATATTATTTTCCAAGAAACTAATACAATAGTTATTGTTTATGTGCACATATATTTTCCAAGAAACTAAAACATTAGCAACTATTTATGTGCAGAAATTATTTTCTATGGAAACTATTATTATTTATGTACACATGTTCTTCTCCAAGAAAACTATACAATAGTTATTATTTATATGCACATGTTCTTTCCGAATAAAACTATAGAATAATTATTATTTATGTGCACATATTATTTTCTAAGAAAACTATTATGATTTATGTGCACATGTTCTTCTCCAAGAAAACCATACAATAACTATTATTTATGTGCATATATTCTTTTCCAAGAAAAATTGTACAATAGTTATCATTTATGTGCACATATTCTTTTCCAAGAAAATTAATACAATAGTAACAATGCAAATAATATATTTCTTCACACAAGCCTCAACAATCTTTTCAAGGAATGACTTTCAAGAACTTACATGGTTACTTATATTTTTATGGAAAAGATTCATATGCATTCTTTTCCAAAATATTAGCACATTAATTTTATCTTTTATCATGTAGTCTTTCCAAGAGAATAACTTGGATAATATTTTATGCACATGATTCATATGCCATCCTTTTCAAATAGATAATGTGGCACCTTTATCGTTTTATACACCAACCCTTGCAAACTTTTCAAGAAAACCAATGCATAGGAACCTTACAAATATTTCCAAGGGTGTTAATAAAATAATCTACCTTTGGAGCATATGCAATATTTTTTTTTTTTTTTTTTAAGAAAAGTATGGTTACTTATCTTAACAAATGTTACAGCGAACGAGCCCATGCAAAATTGACTCTCATGGTGGATTTAACCTCAAATATCCTTGAGAGTGTTGAAAACCCAATTATTGGGATTAGGAATCCTACGTAAATATTGTAAATAGAAAAATAAGATAAGTTGGAAGATGAAGAGACATTGTGAGATGAAACCAAATAGTCTCCCTCTCCTTGTATATTTTCATATTCTATCTTAATGAAAATGCATCCATTCATTCTTGGAGTTACTCCTGGTATGACATGGTATCAGAGCCAACTCCCAAATTAGTTATTTGTATTATAACTCCTGTCAGTTTCTTGCCAATAAAGTGTCACTCTATTATTCCATTTTTGCAGTCTTCCTTCTTAGTCAATCTCTGTTAAATCTCTACGTCTTCATATTCCCTTATTCTTTGTAAGCACATTATTGTAAAACCTATCCTTTCATTTCTCCACACTCATCCCCCTTGTTCTCTACGAATTTCACTTGATAATTCACACATTTTCACATTGTTGAATTCTGTGTAAATGTGATGTTTATCTATTGGTTCGCTAATAGATTGATGTGATTGCGTTGACTTCCATACATTGAATGGTATGCGATGTTTCTCTCTTTGTATTGTGGGAGGAATGCATAATTAAGTTCATGTTGGATGATTAAATTCCTGGTGCATCATGAAAACCCTCTGCATAACATGTTGATTGGTGGTCCATCGAATAGTACTATGTATGGTCCATGGTGTCAACTGCTCAATGAAGGTGCATATTGACTAGTGTAAGTAACCTGTTGTGCTTAATGACTGGTATGTTGTGTTGAAACTATGAATGTTGTGTGTTTTTACTAGATTTTTGATGGTCGAAAACCAAGAACATTTGTGTATGAAAGCATATATGAGTCGACTGTTAAAAACAATGTGTGCTCTATTAATTTTTTTTTTCATCTAAGAATTTTTTTTGGAGTTGTTGGTATGTGTTTATACTCACTGTGAATGAAGGTCGTATAATGTTTGTGTGGTGTTAATAATTCTCCCTTGATATTCATATGGATCCACATTTAAGGTTTTATACATTTATGAAGGCATATATGGTGCACATGGAATATAAAAGTGGGTTGAAAAATATGATAATGGAATATGAAAGTGGGTTGACAATATGTTGTGTTATTTTTGAAATTCATATATGGTATGAAAATGTGATGGTATTTATGGTATGCCATATGGATGGTATATATTGAGAGAGGGAAGTTTTAATTGATGATTTTTTAATACATAACTAGTCAGCTTTATTGCATATACATCAACCTTTTGTTGCAACCACTATAATTTTGAGGCCATATTAGACTATATGATGCATTTTATCATTTCCATTGTGGGTGTATTTCTCTCTGGAAAAAATAACTATCATGAATGGTCTCTAAAGCTAAAACACACCTTGACTTTTAATGAGTCGGGAAATGAGTTTGTGAAGGAGAAGACAATGCACCTAAAAATCCCACTTCATATAAGGAGATTTCCATTTGGGAAAAGAAGAATAGAAAGGCCTATGCCTTGATTGTAGCATCAATAAATGAAGAGGTGAGTTTCCATATTTATCCATTTTCAAATGCCTTTGAAGCCTTAAAGAAGTTGAAGGAATTGTATGATTCACACTCTGAACTTGAAGTTGTTCAATTGATGACCAAGTTGTTCAATCTTGAGTTAAAAAATGATGAACATCTTGCCTTAGCATCAGAAGTAAGATCCATTATGCATGAAATAAAAGACACTGGTTTTGAAATAAATATTCCTTTCATAGCTTATGTAAAGGAACTATATCCCACCTATTCTTGAGTTTTTGCAAGAAAGTGGAAAACTTAAGGAGATCATATTTGACTCCCTTAAGAAGAATTTTGCTGAAAGAGAGAAGGATTTTGGGAAGAAGAAAACTACTAAATCTTCTGAAGAAGTTTTGTGCCTTGCACAGAAAGAGAAGAATCATGTACAATATTCTTCTACAGGAAGAGGTGCCCGAAGAGGAAAATGAAGGAATAATTTTAGCGGCAAAGGGGGCAAACATTTCCAAGGAGAAAGGTATGATTTTCATTGCATATGATGCAATAGAGATGGATATGATGCTTCCACATGTAAACCACCTTGGGATAGAATTGAGCAAGAAATAAATGAAGAAAAGGGTAAAACACCTAGTAAACGGAAAGTAACAACACCTCAGTCCACTCATTATATTGTGGCACATTGCAACATTGGAGTAGTTGAAGACTTATTCAATGCTTCACTTGCTTCATTGAAAGATGCTTTTTTACTTGATTCAAGAGCAACTTTCCACACGAATTTCAAAAGAGATTTCTTTGAAGAATTCACTCATAATGTTGATGGAGCAGTATACTTTATAGACAAGTCAAAACTCAAGCCATTGGGGCTTGGAACCATTAGGATCAAACTACCTAGACTTCTAGACTTTATTCTACATGTTGTTTTCTACCTCCCGAAGTTGAGGAGAAACATGTTGTCTTTGGTCCACATCCACTAGAAAGGACACTCCATTCATATATTTGATGGCAAGGTTGAGGTGAGAAAAGCATCAAATCACCCACTTGTCATGACTGAAATAAAAGAAGAAATACTTCTAAAGTTGCAAGGAACCTCTTCTTTTGCACACATTTTTTCATACAATTCTCACTATGATGAAGGTACATTTCCATCCAGTCTTTTATGGTATGCTATATTTGGACACTTAAACTATGACAACCTCCATTTGTTGAAGAAAAATGGTGTTACTGATTTGCCTAAAATTCCTAGGAAACTTAAGTAATGTGATGCTTGTATCTTAGGAAAGAAAAATAAAAAGTCTTTTCACAATTCTCTTTCCAGAGCACATAGAAAAATTGAACTCATTCATTATGATTTATGTGGGCCAATGCCTGTTCCTTTTGTAAATGGTAAAAAATATATGATGAAATTTATTGATGACTACTTCAAAATGTTTTTGGTTTATTTATTAAAGAAAACATATAAATCTTTTGAAACATTCAAGAACTTTCATGCATGGGTTGAAAATGATGCACAACTTCATATTGGCTCTATCTGTATTGGTAATGGAAAAGAATACACTTCTAATGAATTTGAAAACTATATTCATCATCATGGGATCAAACATCAAACAATTGTGCCCTATAATCCCAAACAGAATGGAATAGCTAAAATAATGAACATGACAAGATTAAATATGTACGTTCAATGATGTTTTTGAAGAATGGTAAGCTGATATTTTGGGCTGATGAAGTTTTATGTGTTGCGTATATAAATAATAAGTGTCCATATCATGTTATAAAAAACAAGACTCCTTATGAAATGTGGTATGGCCACATTCCTTCAGTGATGCATGTCAGGCTTTTTATTTCTACTTGTTATGCCTTGATACCTAAGGATAAGAGAAACAAACTCGGTGCAAGGAATAAAAAATGTATCTTCTTGGGGTATTCAAATACCTCCAAAGCATACCATCTCTATGATGAAGTGAATACAATTTTTGTAATATCTAGAGATATATCTTTCTTGAATCTTCCAAGACTAACAATTTTGTTCAGTGGTAACTTGATTGCTTGGATACATTCACACATGCAAAGTATTTTCAAGATTTTGATAATGAGATTCCACATCTTAAAGGGGGGATTCCTATAGTAGATCAATTTGTGGAATCTTCTTCTAAATCACTTTCTCCCTCACATGAAGGTCCAACCACTGATGACACTTTGAGTAATGTGATTGATAGAATTGGGAGACTAAATATTAATTCAGCCCCATCTCAGTCAATTGAGAATCCCGGGCCATCTCAGAAAGGTTCTCCAAAATGGTTGACAAAGACACTTGAACGTGTTCATCCTGATGATCTTGGAATGAGAGGAACAAGAATCTCAACCAGACAAAATGGAGGTGATGTAGATGATTCTAATTCACCTGTTAATATGGATTGTTCATATGGTTGTGAATTTAAGTTGTCTACAGATTTCGAACCAACTTTCTTCAAAGAAGTCACTTATCATGATGAATAGAAAGAAGTGTTGCAAACAGAATATGATGCTTTGATAAAGAATGTCACCTAGAATTTGGTTGATCCTCCATTGGGAACTAAACCAATATCCTGCAAGTGGCTCTTCAATAAAAAGTATAAAGCATATGGATCACTTGACAAGCATAAAGCCAAGCTTGTGGCAAAAGGTTTTTCACATAAGGAAGGGGTCGATTATGAGGAAAATTTTGCCCCACAACAAAATGGGCTATAATATGGACACTTTTTTCCTTGGTAGATCAAAAAAATTGCAAAGTACATCATATGGATGTAAAAATTTCTTCCTTGAATGGAGATATGAAAGAAAATGTTTTTATGTCCCAACCGGAAG
Source organism: Pinus taeda (assembly GCA_000404065.3). Taxonomy (NCBI): domain Eukaryota; kingdom Viridiplantae; phylum Streptophyta; class Pinopsida; order Pinales; family Pinaceae; genus Pinus; species Pinus taeda. Next base: position 33,644 of record APFE031264941.1, on the reverse strand, counting down.
GATTTGTTGTGAAGGTCCAGAAACACAAAGTATACAACCTTAGTTTACTAACCAATAAATTTAGAATGAAAAGACAATAATAATAATTAGTCATTATAATATCTATTTATTAATTTTTAATCAATTAATAAAATAATTTCAATTTTTCCTATTATTAAGATAAAAAATAATTAGGTATCAATATTAATTATTAGCATTTACAATAATAATTAGTATCTAATTATAATATCTATTAACTATTTAATTAATTAAACTAATAAAATTAGTGATTACAATAAAAGAAATTCAATCTATCTTTTATTAATAATAGAATAAAATTTAATTATCATAATTATTAACTAATTAATTGGTTAATTAATTAGAATTAAGATATAATAATAACTAGAAAAATTAGAATCCATTAATTAATTAAACTATTTAATCATTACAATAACATTATACATAATCTATTAATTTACAATAAATTTAATTTTAAAACATTTACAATCTATTAATTTTAAGCATTTACAATAAGAATTAATTTTAAGAAGCAATCACAATCAAATTAAATTCAATTTAACTTTAAGCATTTACAATAATAATTAGTATCTAATTATAATATCTATTAACTAATTAAAATTACTGATCTTAATAAAATAAAATAAATTTATCTTTTATCAATAATAAAATAAAAATTAATTATCATAATTATTAACTAACTAACTAATTAATTAATTAGAATTAAGATATAATAATAACTTAATTTTTTATAGAATCCTTCAATTAATTAAACCAAATTAATCATTACAATTAACGTTATACACACAATCTATAATAATAATAATAAAAATAAGAAACTATTCATTTAAAGATCTTTAAAAAAATACAATTATTATAAAGATTATAATAAAACTTTAACATGGTTAATAATCACTATAAATAAATAAAAAATTAATTAAAAATTAAAACCAAATAATATTAAAAATTTAAAGCCAACCTCATCTCCTTGAAATCAAAATATCTTAACACCATTTATCTGTTCACTGAGTTCTTCTTCTATCATCATTCAGTAATTGTCCTGATGATGTATCCCTGTTGGGATTTGAAACGTTGACAAGTATGGATATTACTATGGATACTCCGAGATTCGACTTAAAAATGAACCACAAATGCTTGAAATCCAAAAGCTTATCATATCCTTGTACTACCTCAACCAAGCACTATGAGCTTGGTATGAGAAGTTAACTGAGCATCTTTTGAAACTTAATTTTAAACATTATGATCTTGATGATATAGCTTTGTTTTTCAAGTAGGTTGGAAAAATAGTTGTATATCTTGTGTTGTATGTAGATGCTATTTTGATGATAGGGAACAATGAGAGCTACACTACACCCATAAAGAAAAAATTGAGGAAATGTTTTGAAATGACAAAATTGGGCTATGTTCACTACTATCTTGGTATTGAAGTAACTCAACATCCGAAGTTTATATTCCTCTCTTAGAAGATGTACATTTGAGATCTGTTGAACAATTTTGGCATGGCTGAGTGAAATCCTTTGACTACTACAATGGAACAAACCTTAAAGTTCACATCCACTAAAGGAAAATAATTTGAGGATGCAACAAAGTATAGACAACTTTTAGGAAGTCTAAACTACCCGATTACTACCATAATAGGCATTTAATTTTTTTTTGGAATCCTCTCCAATTTTATGAAAAATCCTTGTGAGGGTCACTAGTCTGCTGCAAAAAAAGTTCTAAAGTACTTGAAGGGAACTCAAGACTTTGGACTCAAGTATACATGGGTGGATGAATTCATCTTGATTGGATACTCTGATTCAGATTTCGATGGAGATAAAGAAAATTTAGTATCTACTTTAGCTTATTTTATGAGGCTGTCTCTTGGAAGTCACTCAAACAATCAATTCCAACAAATTCCACCACTGAGGCAGAATATGTGGCAACAAATGAAGCGATAAAGGAAATTGTGTGGCTCATGAAAATTATGGAAGATTTGTAGGAGAAACAAGTACATTCAACTCCTATTTTGATTGACAACACTTTTGCAATAAAGTAAGCTAACAACCCAAAGTTCTCTGATCGAACAAATAATATCAATACAAAATAACATCTAATTTCGCATCACGTTGAGGCCAAAACAATCCACATACAACATTTTTCAACAAATAAATAGATTGCAGACATCTTCACCAAAGAGCTTGGAAGGGAAAACTTTGAAAGATTCAGAATGTTGCTTGGACTCACCAACATCCTTTTAGATTAAGGGAGGTAGTGTCAAACACCTAATCTTTGGGATTAGGAATCCTATGAAGATATTGTAAATAACAAAACAAGAGAAGTTGTAAGACAAAGAGACATTGGGAGATGAAACCCAATAGTCTCCCTCTCACTGTATATAGTCATATTCTATCTTAATGAAAATGAATCAGTTCGTTCATGGAGTTACTCCTAGTCTAACACATAACATCTATGCATTCTTTTTTCACTCAACGACTTCTCATTATTTTAACGGTTGGTGGGTCCATTCATCCATATGTCTATGGAAGATTTCATCCAGTGAACAGACGTGATGAATGAATAGCATAACATTATGGATGACAGTGCACGCCAAAAAAATCAATGTAATGAAGACATATAGAGTAACATGAGTCAATCAACATTTTTTTTTTGATTAGTAGTCCATCCTCTTTTCAAAAGCATAGATTTCTAATGAATATAGAATGAAAAGAAGGTTACCAAAAATTCGTTAAAGTCTAACTGATAAAAAAATCAATGTAATGAAGACATATAGAGTAATGTGAGTCAATCAACATTTTGTTTTTGATTAGTAGTCCATCCTCTTTTCAAAAGCATAGGTTTCTGATGAATATAGAATGAAAAGAAGGTTACCAAAAATTCGTTAAAGTCTAACTGATCCTTGATGGAAACTGTCAAACATAATATTAAATTTGTAATATTTTTATTTTATAATTATATGAGTTTTATAAGAGTTTTTATAGTAGGGATATTATCCTTTGAAAGACAACATTATCCTCGGTGTTCATCATTAAATTTTACAGACGACATCTAGTTAGAACAACCAAAAGGGGACCCTTCCCCTTCAAAAGAAGGATTTTATTTCCAGAAAAATAAAATTAAATAAAAATAATGTTTTTATCTATAATCATAAGAATTTATAGCTACAAGAATATTCAATTTCATAGAAACAAAAATAAAGTCTCTATATTAACTTATTGTTACTTTGTCAATTACTCTTAAAAATCATGGTCACTTTATGTAATGATTTTAATTATAGGTGGTTTATCAGTTATGGAAAACACTCTAAGAGTGGTTTGACAACCCAATAGCAAGCACCTAGGGTGATTTCATAGCCTTAATGGCAAGCACCCTATAATATATGATCAACAAATTCAATAGAATCACAGTACTTCTACAAGTACTTAGGGAGGACTTAGCTCTCTAATAATCAAATGGTCAATAACTACACCAAGTGCATACAATCTTATCCCCCGTTAAAGACATCCACACAAGAATTCTACAAGTACTCAGAGATCACCTAGCTCTCTAATCATCATAATGATCAATAGTTGCACTAAGTGCATACTCTCTTAGTACCTGCTAAAGACATTCACAAGTTCGGTAATATAATAGAGACACTACACTTCCTGTAATTCCTTTCCAAGCACTAGCCTTATTTCCTATCAATATGTACCTAAAATTCCTACACAATCATATACAAAATTAATTTTTGACACATCACTTATCTGATTAGTTAACTTTTTCAGCTATGAGAACCACAGTGAGTAAAAGAATTCTCCTCCCAACCAGCGGGATCTGTTTTCGACAACCAGAATGAGCCAATTTCACATCTAGAATAGTTCTCTAACAAAGACCATACCAGGTCCACATAGGCTTTCTCCGACAACACCAAGTCAACCTAGGATTTCACTTACCACATGGGGTTTAGTCTAGAATTCCACTAACCATATGAGGTTCAGCTCGATAATTCCACTAATTACACAGGGTCCAATACAATATTCCTCTTGGTAGCATCTTGCCTATTCCTTTGACCATGTCCTATCTATGAGGAATTTAGAGCTCAACAACTCACTCTTTGGGCCTCCTCCAATAGACTCCAAAATCAATAGGTTTTCCTCATCAATTTTCCCCTCTCACCATCTTGGCCAAATCTTTTCCCTTACTAAGATAATTCATCTCTTGGGAGAGGAAATTCTAGTAGCAATCGTCATCATCCCAATTCCGCGTTGGCCTTTCACAACTGTCCCATTACTGTCTAGCATGTGAAATTATATTTAGCACATTTTCCCACTATAATTTACATGACTGACCATATGTGCATTAACATTAAAGAAAATGGAATATTTATGTACATCATGCATTCATACTGACCCTCATCATGGATCCCATAATTTGTAAAATAAAATTTGGTAGGAATTCATAATTGACATCTCATATCATACAGGTGGTATTCATTTCAAATTTTCCACATAATAACCATTATGCAATTTAGAAACATATTATCACATCTTGCATATCATAACATTATACGTTCTCATTTGTAGTTACAAATCACATTGCAATATTTTACCTTTCACATGTTCTTATGTTCCATGTCACTGAAACGTCACTAAGCTGCGATTAAGTTACCCCTACTTAATCATGCTAGAAACATTAGTCACAACCACTTTTGTTAAAAGCATACTTTCTACAAAATACTGTTGTTTACAAAATATCCTGTCAAATAAATATTTCAACAATGTAGAAATGGATTGATCCTATCCACATTTTATAAACCATTTCTATGCATTAAAATTATAACGAACAAGGATACATATTCTGGATGCTACATCCAAGGAACTTTAAAATAATGTTTCCATGAAGTTTTTTGCCAACAATAGTTAAGGGAATAGGACCCTCAAAAATACCATAGTCATTAATTTAGGAAAAATGACACTTCGTTTACACATATGTATCTAATCAACAGTCATTATGCAAGATTACTAAATTCAAGTCAACCACACAAACTTTTATTGGTTAAACAAATCAGTAATGCCAATAGGTTCAAAATGCCATCCGTATTGTTTATTTAATGATGACAACAAAGACACCACATGTCCATAACACAATAGAATGAACTGATTAGATTTAATGTAATGTCACCTTAGTATTCACATGCACTAGGTGAATTTCCAAAGGATGAAATTAATATATTTGTTAGATGTAGGATGCATACCAACTAGCATCATAATTGAATCATCAATTTGTAGGGTTGTGAGGCACAATGTAATCAACACCATCTAATTTCCACTAGTTCTATCATTAAGTTGGTAGAACATACATAATCTATTTCATCTCATGCATTTCAGTGCATTATAATAATGATCAAATAATCTTGGTTGCTCTCATCCTGCCACTTTTTATGTATGTATTTTCATATGCCAGGCCACAAGGCCCGACATAATAATTCATTTATATTAAATCAGTTAGTTTAACGAGATGATCTAAGTTCTTTGTATCCTTCAAGAAGTTGTAGCCATATGTATGCATTTCTAAACAAGTATCCTCTTTCAAAATCATTGTAGTTTCTTACATACAATATTGTTATGCATAAAATCCTATGCAAATCTTTATTCATAAAAAACATTGATTTAACATTAATTTGTAAGTTTCGATAACAATTATGGTAACAATCCAAGCAACCCCAAATTCAACTGTGTATTGTCACCAATAGACCAAAAACATGAAGTAAACTTCCACAATCACTTTGTTTACAACTTGTAATAATATTCAATCAAAACTAATTCATGCATATAAGTTTAATAGTAGTCATGCAATACTAAATAATCATTGCAACTTGCCATCTTAAATTCAATCAAAATCCATGATAAGACTCAATCGTCAATTAGCCATTACAGTGTAGACCTTAACACTTGACTCATTGTTTATATTTAGCATCCAAAGGGGTTCTTTCAATGTCTTTTAAAACATTTTATTGTCCTCTTCAAGGATAACCCCCACCTTCCACATTCTTTCATTATTACATAGAACAATACATGCATTCATTCTTTTCTTATAGGCAGTGAATTGTAACTCTAATAATTTTTATTTAAGTGTACCATTAACATTTTTATAAGAGTATGCATGCAAAGATTGGTATTTTATCCACAATATCACTAGTGCTCAAGATTTCATAAATGCAACATAGGATTTATTGACTTTTATCCACAACAAGATTCAGATGTCATGAGCATAGTTTTAAACTAGACATTATCACTTACAATTCTTTAATGAAGTTATTAACATGCGCCATTCATCTCATGTCCAATGTAGTCTATCGCATATATTTTCATGCAATATCGTTAGAATCATACTTGAGCTGATATATGTGAGCATCATATCTCTACTTATTTTCTTCTCACGGATTCCCAAAAGGTGGCAGAGTTGCAACCTTATGCTCTAATACTACTTGTAACATCCCTCATTAACCTCGTGTAAAAGTACATAGGAGTATAATTTTTTATTATAGAATTTACTAGCATGTAATAATCTGAATTCAATTATTCCATTTCCTTTAATTGAACATTAGAAAAAACAATTGTCATTACATAAAGCAACTTTAGGAATGGAATAGTAAGTTACATAACATAACTACCATTGTTGCAATTTATTAACATAAAGCTCCTTGTTGTAATATTACATCTTTATCTTCATTCATTCATTACATGTTGGATGATTTAAGTGTTAACATCATGTAAGAAAGAAACATCATTAGAATCACACAAAATGAAAAAAATCATTGGGCACCAATATTCCCTAGAAACCTTGTAGGGAAAAACCGGCAAACATTTAATTTTATTAAACGCCTTGTGAGGTTTTTCATCCCTCACTTAATGGTTATAAAACATTACATCCCTTGACCATTATCATAAAGTATTATAAAGAAATATTATCTTAAATACAACATAATTAGCTAGAATTTACATTAATCATGACATCATTTACCCACAAATCCTCAAACATTATGTTTTAGTGGCGTGGTTGTTTCCATTAGTGGATTATTATGCAGCTGACATTCCTTTAATCTGCATGGACCACGAGTTCTTTGCCTACCATACTGTCAAATATAATTTGTCCTTCGCATGAGTCACAACTCTTTCCTACAATTACTATCATCAGCAACTCTAACATCCAAATAATAAATATTTTACTAGTTATGCTTCAAGCATCTTTTCATGTGCATAATTAAAATACATACAAAGTATTAAGACATGCCTCTTTATTAACACTGCACATGCATTAATTAAAAGTAAATTACTACTAAAACATGTATGTTTATCTTTATATATGCAAGGCTATGACATATGTTAGTCCATCCACAACTCACATGCATAAGGTAAATATATAAATATTACTGAAGCATGTTCACTTATCCCTGCTTCACATGTATCATGAGAAAGGGAATTAGTTACATTTTACTTCTATCTACAAGAACACAATAATATTTAAAAGAATCTCCATGGTTATCACCATCTCTTCACACAATATAAGGGAAATATTTCCCAGGATGAACACCACACTAACTATTATTTCTTTGTACAACACACATTCTTTTCCAAAAGAACAACCACTGCAACTACCCATATTCTTTTAATGGAAACTAACACATTAGCTATGATCTTTGTGCACGTGATTTCATATTCTTTTTCCAAATAAATTAGCCTAACAAAATATTATCTTAATACATGTAAACACATTATTTTTCCAAATGAAGCTAACACCATAGTTGTTGTTCCTGCATGCAAATACGTAATCTTTTCCAAAAGAAAGCTAACACAATATTTCATGCAAACACATATTCTTTTCAATAAAGCTAACACAACACATATTTGTTTCTAGGAACTAATACAATAGTTATTATTTACGTGCACAGATTCATTTCCAAGGAACTAATACAATAATTATTATTTATGTGAACATATTATTTTCCAAGAAAACTATTATTATTTATGTGCACAAATTCTTTTCCAAGAAACTAATACAATAGCTATTATTTATGAGCACGACTCCTTTTCCAAGAAAAATATTATTATTTATGTGCACATGTTAGTTTCCAAGAAAAGCTATACAATAGTTATCATTTATGTGCACATATTATTTTCCAAGAAAACTAATACAATAATAACCATGCAAATAAATGACTTTCAAGAACTAACATGATTACTAATATTTGTATGCAAAAGATTCATACATATTCTTTTCTAAAAGATTTGCACATTAATTTTATCCTTTATCGTGCAGTCTTTCCAAGAGAATGACGTGGCTAATCTTTTATGCATGTGATTCATATGCAATTACTTTCAAATAAATAATGTGGTTCCTTTACCTTTTACACACGAACCCCTGAAAACGTTTCATCAAAACCAATGCATAGGAACCTTACAAATATTTCCAAGGGTATTAAGAAAATAATCTACCTTTGATGCATATGTACTATTTTTCTTTTTAAGCAAATTATGGTTACTTATCTTAATAACTGTTACATCTAACGAACCCATGCAAAATTGAATCTCATGGCAAATTTTCCCTCAACTCTCCTCCAAAGCATATATGGATTCTTGTTTCACTTAAAACTTTTCATTATTTTAACGATTGGTGGATCCATTCATCCACCTATTTATAGAAAATTGCATCCATTGAACGAAAGTGATGAATTTTTAGCATAACACTATGAATGACAATGCACACCAAAACAATCAATGTAATGAAAGTATATAGAGTAACATGAGTCAGTCAACATTCCTTTTCCATTAGTAGTATGCCCTCTTTTCAAAAGTGTATATTTATGGTGAATACATAACGAAAACAAGAGGGGATGCCAAACAGCAAGTCCCTACCAATGCAAAAAGTCGCAAAAAGTCTTGCAGAAATGAAGGGAACGGTTCAGCTTCATCTGCCCGAGTATCATTCATTTTGACATCTCCAGCAACTTCTTGAGCAATGATACCAGCGGACATCTCCAGTAACTTCTTGAGCAATGATACCAGCTACTGCTACGAAAGAATCAATGAGAGTGGATTTTCCTGCCACACAAAAAAGCACCAACGGGAGCTCATTCAGGGATCCTACCACTGGATGGCTTGGCCACGATGGAAAATGGAAGATTGTGGTTGAAAATAAGAGGAATCACAGAGGGGTGGCTCTGTTATACAGAAGCAAGGACTTCGTCCATTGGGTGAAGGCCAAGCATCCTCTGCATTCGTTGAAATTGATCGGAATGTGGGAATGTCCTGACTTTTACCCTATTCCTCTTTCTGGGAAAGAAGGGCTAGACACGTCAGTAGTGGGCTCCTCTCTTAAACACGTTTTGAAGGTGAGTCCTCCAAGAAAGAGGTCAACGAAAGGCCCCACCATCCTTCAGTTTTTCATTGATAGTGGTATCAACAATTCGATTATGACTATAATTGAGGGAAGCAACATTCAACGTTAATCTAAATCATGTGACGGCAAAGCATTAAGTTCCTTCAATACATAAAATTTACAGCATTATTGTATGCTTAAGGTGTATGGGAAATGTCATCACATAAATCCCCTCTACGGTATACACCAAGTTAATTTGCAGAGCTCTCAAAGGGCTGGATCGCAACGAAATATGAGTAGGGTGGGAAATTAAGGGATGCGGTTGTAGTGGGCCTAGTTTATATAATGTAAGTTGGGATCGTTCCAGGATTTAACGCATCCTAAGCCCAATTATGCATCCCTTTCCACTAAACGCAAATTGAAACCTCTCAAAAGTGTGACTTTCCTTGCTTTTGAAACTGTGACTTGCTCTACATGTTCAGAAAATGTGACTTGTACGCTTAATAAAGCTCCCATACTATTTTGAATCTAGTATTGACGTGTCTATGAAATTGAAGAAGACTAGCAGGTTGTAACCATAAAAGGCCACTCCAATGAAGTCCGATAAGGGAAAAATTGAACCGATCAATACCAGCAGTGATGATGAAAATGGATTGAAATATGACTATGGAAAATTCTATGCTTCGAAGACCTTTTTTGATCAATATAAGAATAGACGACTTCTGTTGGGCTGGATCAATGAATCTGACAGCATCGCCGATGACGTCAGGAAAGGTTGGTCTGGTCTTCAGGTAAAGGCCATATAATATTACACCTTGCATATTAGTAAGATGGTTGAATTTTATTTTTTTGAAAGGGCATAAGTTAAAATGAAAGGGCATAAGTTTACTCATAAACATTTAACAAACACCATTACATTGCATGCAAGCCACGTGCTTGTGTGTGCCATCACCAGACACTTTAGACTCGCCATTACATATGTTGGCTAACGCAGGCGTCAATTCTCTGAGACAGTTTTTGATATCGAGAGTGAGGTCCAGATTCTGAGCTTCGTAAGCGAGCTCCTGCGTTGATGTCGAAGTGCTGCTTTCCTGCTGCAATGGAGACCCTGTATAAACAAATGAAAGTTTCGGATGAAGTTCGAGAACAGGTAAGTGTTTGAGCTCGGATTAAGCTCATTGCGGATACCTGGTGGAGAAATCTGAATGTGTAATGATTCTGAAGGAGGACATGATCCAGAAAATGCCTGGTGCTGCTTTCCTACTGCAATGGAGACCCTGTATAAACAACTGAAAGTTTCGGATGAAGTTTGAGAACAGGTAAGTGTTTGAGCTCGGATTACGCTCATTGCGGATACCTGCTGGAGAACCAGTTTGTATTTCATTATAGGCACAAGTTTCTCCTAGCAAGTAGTATCATTTTGTACCCTGTGTAGATCACGAGATAAGTTAACAAAGCTGGATGTTTATAGTATTTGCATGTCAAACATTTTCCCTTTCATGTAGTACAATACTCTGGAATGTTACTTGATTCAAGGGCTTTTTAGTTAACGATATTCGTTGAATAGATTTTGTGAATTGATCTGCTTTAAGGTTTTTCTGCCCATCATTTGAAGAGCACATTCATAAGAAAATTTATATTGCTCTGGATTTTGTGTTACAGTTGATTTTGATTCATTAATAGAAGATTTGTTTATGTCTAAAGGCTGCATATTATGCCTATGAAGTTTTGAATCAGGGTTGGGCATAGATTTGATTTTATAACTTTAAGTTTGAATATAAGTTTAAGATTATAGCAGGTCTATACATGGTTTAACATTTAACTAGAAGTGTACTCTCCCCTTGATAATGCTATTCAGGATTTTTCCTCTAAACAATCCCTAATCAGATCCTCTATTGGCTTGGTGCTCTCCCGATCCCTAATCAGATCCTCTATTGGCTTGGTGCTCTCCCGGACTCCACAAACATACCACAGATTGGTGATCTCCAAGGGAATTTGAACAACTAATAGGGCAATACTCTGTTCTGAGCCTGTGGACGATACTCTATTTTTTCAGGCTACTTGCAATTTTCTTAACAGGCAGAGAATACTCTGTTCTGAGCCAAAAGGCAGAGAATACTCTGTTCTGAGCCAAAAGGCAGACAATACTCTATTCGGAGCCATAAATGACGAAATTTGTTTTCCCAGATCAGGGGCATCACACTCGGCCATGCCCATCCTTCAACTCTCGAAGCCCATCCTTCAAGAGCAGGGGCACTACATCTCATAGGATTTATGATCCACAATCACTTCACAAGGGCTATCTACTGCTCGACGGAGATTACAGCTACATAAAATCTGGTTGGTTCAAATTGTTCAAAGTACCACACAGGGAAGCACTTTAAAGCGATAATAACTCAAATATTGTTTGTAAGCCTCAAAAGATAAATCTGGAACCATAAACACGAGTATGGTCGCAATGCTGAAGGACAAACTGAGGGGTTATGCTGAGTCTTCTGTTGCTCATGTTTGTGCATTTCATGGCCAGCCTGACTGCATGCGGGTATAAATTTTTAATTGGATATTAAAAATACATAATGACTTATATTAATATATTCTTACACTACACAGCAGTTTATTCTTACACTACACAACAATTTTTGTTCAGATATGGTTTCTGTATGATAGGCGCCTGATTCAAAGTGAGTGCATTTCAACAGGTGGCATGGCATGAAGGTCGAATGATCAACGGGTAATTCGAGTGATTGGTCGAGTTTAAGATCGAGTCATCTGCAGTCGAGTGAATCAAACCCTCCGCTCCCTCCTGGTTCCAGCATAAAGGTAGAGTAATCTAACAAGCCGAGTGCTCTCTATCTCTATCTCCAAAAGTCGAAGGGTGTATCTTTATTTGGGCTGAATGACGTCAATTAAATTTTACACAACAAGAGCTATTGTTGGCAGGGACTGATCCTAATTGTACAGAGAATATGTTTGCTTTATTTATGCATTTCACTGTACAAGTTCTAGTTAACAAACGATCCTATTGTACAGAGAATATGTTTGCTGGGCTTATCCTATTGTATGGAGAATACGTTTGTTTTATTTTTGCATTTAACTTAATTACATGTGCTATATTTCGTTTAACTTGAATTACATAAATATCCATTGTTAGCATTTAGAGTTCAAAGCCAGTTTCCCACTGAATTTCATTAATGCTACTTACAGAATCTGAATTTCATTAATGCTACTTACAATTTTTGTAGTTAAGGTCGCCTGGTTCTTCTTCCATCTCTAGACAATGAAGGCAAGCTGAACTGGGATTCCTATCAAAGTTGCCTGCGGGAACCAAGCAGCTTCTGCCATTGTGGCATAGCCGAGATAGTCTCAAAGATGGCTTACAAGAGGGAAGTCTCAGAGATGGCTTACAAGAGGGAAGAGATCCTAAATAGACAACGATCCTAGCACCCCCATATGGGCATCTTCATGCAAGGCCTCCTCTCGCCAGGCCCATGAGCGCTCCTCTTGCCACACTCAACTTCATGCAAGCCACCTGTCTTTCCATCTTCATGCATTTTCCTGCAACAACCAAAGTTTATAAACGTTAAAAGTTACTGAATTAATGCTAACATTAATTCAATTGTTAGTTTATGGGAACTAAACGGGAATAAACTAATGAATATAACCTATGTTTTTGCCTCCCCGCCTCGGGAAGAGGCCAAATAAGAAGGTGGAAGAGGTTGCAATGTAAAATATTATGAGCTTGATTACAAACTTTGGTTATTGCATATTGTTAAGCAGCTGAACTAATGCTTATGCGCGTCATTCCGATTACTATAGTCCCCCCAGGCCATTGCCAGATGGCAGGGACTAATAAGGTTACCAAGAATTCATTAACTTCTAACTAATTCTTGATGCAAATGGTAAAATAAATATATACTAAGTTTGCAATGTTTTTATTTTGTAAACATATTATTTTTACGGTAGTTTTTACTGTAGGGATATCACAACATGTTTCCATTTTAAAATAAAAAAGTATCTGTTATAGCATGTGTTACATAGTGCTAGTACCTTAGTTTAAATATAGTTAAATAAAAATAAATTTGTTAAATTTAGTGTAATGTTTAGAATCCAGTGAATTTAGGTTTTAATTATTGGTAAATTAATATAATTAATTAATAGTTGATGAGATTTTATTTTGTTATTATTAGTCCTTGGCAAGGCACAACTCTAATAATTGGTAATTGATTTGCTTGTTGACCAATAATTATTTAGCATTTCCAATGCAACTTATAATGTTTAACTTCAAAAAATAAATATTTATTTTTCAATGTTATTTAAAAAACTAATTTTCAAACATTTGATTGGACCATAACTTGAATGACTTATTGAAACCTTTGCACATGATAATTCCATGTGGATAACTAACTCACATATTATATACCATCATTTAAGGATATAGTTGCAATATTCATGCATTATTTTTAGATATCTATGTAGTGATTTTTTATTCATAAGATTTTGAAAAAAGTAAATAACTTATTTACTATCAATTACTTCCCAACATAACTTAAGCAAGTATTTGCATAAAAAATGGCTAAGAACAAGTATTATAGGCAACATAGTCCTCCTTTCACAAAAATTGCAAATTGATATATGAACCAAGAAAATAATTGCATAAATTTTGGTGGGTAGTAACCACTAAAACATATGTACATTTACATTTTGACTCCTATTTATTAAGTCTATACATTTACATTTTTACTCCTACTTATTAAAGTGTTGAAGAAAATACAAATAATGGTGGGCAATAAGAACTCTTGGTAACTATATTTCCTTACATCTTGTTCCTATCCATTTTTTATGCAAATACATGAATAAATTATGGTGGGTATTAATTAATGGTAAATGTGTTATTTAAGTGAGTGTGAGCTATTTTCAAGGTTTTTAATTTACGTTGGTTTCCTATGAAGTTTAACAATGAAAAATATAAAAGTATCTAAAAATCATGGCATAAATATTGTAATTGCATCAAAAAATTACAACATAAAAATTGAGGCATTTGTCCACATGACATTGTGTTGTTTAAAGGCTACAACAACAATCATTACAAAATATGAACTGAACCAATCATATTGCAAATAAATAATTTTAAATGTTAACAAAAAAACAATAAAATTTAATCCATAAGGTTAAACTATGGAGAAGTTGCAAGCTTTTTTGGCAAAAACAAAGTAATAGCCTATAAAACAAAAATCAAATGTCTAATACCATGCCTACGACAAGTATAATAAAAAATAAAAATGAAGATACATGTCTATATAGTTTTAATTAAAAGTATTATAACCAAATATGAAGGAAATGTGAAATATTTCTCTCTTTTGTACCATGAATAAACTATTTCAATAACCATGTGAAATAACTTAATTCTATATTAATTTTAGAGAAAGATAAAGTAAAAAAAAGAATTATATTTTCACTTTTAGTGTGAGGAAGATGCATAGTTTTTATACTTTTTAAAATATTTGAATGTGATTGTTTGAATATTAATGTTAACTAATTCATCTCAATGTCAAATATTTGATATTGAGATGAATTAGTTAACATTATATTCAAACAGTCACATTCATTCAAATATTTTTGAGATATATATATAAAATTGAAAATAGAAAACTCAAATTACTTGTAATAATAAAAGAAAGATGTGTAATTCATTCAATTCTTAATATAAAATTAATATGTGCATTTAAAAAATTAATAATAATAATAATAAAATTCAATATATGGTTATAAATTAAATATTTCAATAGAGCAAATTAAGTACTATTTAGATCTACTTAAAAATATATGAATAACAAAAGATAATTAACTTCCCCAATGTGCATAAATAAAATGTTCATAGTAAGTAAAATATTTCGATGTTCTTATGGTTAAAACATTTTAAGTTGTGTTTCTATAATACGTTTTGACCTCTTTTCAAGTATATGTTTTAGTCAATTTTGTTTAAAACCTAGTAGATATTTGTTATAATTGTGAGATTAAGATATGTAGTCTACACAATCCAAGTGGCCAATAATATTTTCAAGTCGTTGAATCCATTTATGCATTCAAAAATGGAATTCAAATAATATATATATATATATATATATATTATATAATTATATATTTATATATATTATATAATATATATATATATATATATATTATATATATATATATATATTATATATATGTGGAAATATATTGTTTTTCAAGTTTTGCACTTAAAAGAATGTTGATCCCTTTCTATGTTGCCAAAATTCATGGTTAAAATGGATCTATACTGATTAATAATGTAAACTATTATAATTTTGATAATACTAGCATAATCTCATCTTAATTCTCGATCTACCAAGCTGAGGGATCAAATGTTTCTAGATGCAAACCAAGCTGAGGGATCAAATGTTTCGAGATGCAAACCTTTTTCTTAGTGCAAAATCTTGAAGAAAGGTTTGCACCACAAGAGTTTTATTCCTCTTGACACTTGGTAGACCCCAAACTAAGATATACTTATGATGGTTTTGAGAAACAAAGTAATAAAATATTTTAACTATAAGAATTATTTATTTTCACTTGAAAATTAAATATTTTATTTACAATTCTAAATGTTGGGTCAATATGGAGGAGATTTTATAATGGTTTTAAATGAATGTAAACATTTAATGTTGGTTTAGTATGGGAGAGATATTATAGTGTACATAACATTAAATCAAATAATAATAATAATAATAATAATGACACTGATGGATGAAAGAATGATATTATTGTGCAAAGCTCTATCTAGCTTTGTTGTATTGTATTTTTTTTATTAATAAATTTACAAAAAAAAAAAATTACAAGGAAAAATCCTAATATACATACCACATTAAAATCAATTTAAACAATAGATACAAGTGTTACACATCATCTTAGTCCCTTCCACTCAAGCTAGAAATTATTCTTTAGGAAAAATCACATAAAACATTATAGCCTACATTTAGTGGTTAATAGGCAAATCCAATCCTATAGTTTTGCTTTCACGAGAACTAATAAATTGAAATGTGAAGTGGATAAATTTATTTCTTAGTTAGGCATAAAGACGTGCAATTTTGGTGGATAGTAGCCATGAGTAAATATACATATTTACAATTTTACATGATGAGGAAAACACAAAGAAATGTGAGAAGTAACTCCTGGTAAGTATATTTATTTACATCTTATTCTTATCCATTTTTATGCAAATATTATGGTAGGAACTGACGATAAACATGTTATTTACCTGAGTATGATTTATTTTCAAAAATATCTAAAAATAATGATAGATTTGATCCCTCCTAGTGCTTGGTAGATTCAAAGTTAAGATAGATTTATGCTGGTTTACTTTGAATTACTCTATCTCTTTATATGATGTTCATATAAATATTGAGAGAACTTTTTGGTTGAAGTTGTGTCAATGATTTTTAATCTTGTCTAATGTTTCTGATGAACACTCCACCCATCATCAGGGACCAAATAATAGAATTATCACAAACAAGTGCTAAGAAACCTTTAATAGAGAGGAATACCAATTAGTCATTAAGGAATTAACCATAAATTAGTAAGTGAAATTCAAAGTAAAATGATCAAGTAAAAATAATTTAAATTGAGAACAAATAAATAAATGAATGAATAACAAAAGGAAATGAGCACAAAAATTAAGAAATTCAATAAGGGGTTACAAGGAAAACGAAAATGACCAAGAGAGTTAAATTTTGAGGATAGATGAATATTAATTTAATAAACTAAGAGATTAAA
>APFE031264941.1:2881-13530 GCA_000404065.3 Pinus taeda | reverse complement strand
TTTTCTGGAAGAAAGCAAGAGCATTATTTAATCCAAATGGAATAACTCTCCATTGGAAAAATCTTGCAGGGCATGTGAATGTTGTCATATGCCTGTTTGCTTCTTCAATCTAAATCTGGTAGTAACCAGATTTCATATCAAATTTACTGAAGATTTTACTCTTCTGAATTTTCTGCATTATTACTTCTTGACGAGGTAAAGGATAATGAAAGCTTTGAGTGATTGCATTCAATGGTTTGTAATTAATAACCATTCTTGCTTTACCTCGAACTATTTCGGAATGATTACGGACCAAAAATGCAGAACATGAATAATGGGAAACACTTGGTTCAATCAATCTCAACTTCAACAATTCTTCAATTTGTTTTTTGATTTCTTGTTCATCAGAAGGTCCAGTACAAGGAATTAACTTACCTTTCACTCCATTATCATGCATGGTCACAATTTCTTGCTTAGGGCTCTCCTTTTCCCAAAACTTTTGAGTGTCTTCTGAGCAGCTTTTAACTAACCGCTGATATATAGAGATTTGTTCCTGAGTCCATTGCGGGTCTATTGCTACTTTTTGTTTTGTTTTGAGAGCTTCCTTTTCTTCATAAATCTGCAGTACTTTCTGCCAATCTTTGGAATCTTTTTTTGGCTTTCTTGTGCTGGTCTTATTCTGGCTTTCTCTTCTTACTTCAGAGTCTGCAAATTTTAATCTCGGAACCAAGATTGCTTATATTTTGAAATTGAAGATAACTTTATCTTCGCTAATGGTCATAGGCAAAATAGAATTAATAAATGGCATACCCAGAATTAAACTGGTAGATGGGTCGTAATGCTGTATGGCAGATATCTTGACAATCTTCCCACTTATTTTTAAAGAGATATTATCCACATAGTGAGTAAGATTAACTATACCGCCGGTTGTTTCTGAAATCAAGATATTTTGGAGAGGTTTCCATAATCCTTTAAACAACGATGGTCTGGCAAGATTGTTTGAGCCACCGGTATCAATAAATGCATCAAGATCTATCCAACTATTTCTAACCTGCACGGAGAGTGGTATATACAAAAGATTATTTGTTTTTAACATTTTCTTCAAAAATGTTTGTTCTGCTGGTGGGTCGAATTCAGGAACTGGCATTGAAGATGTTTGTCCAATAATTTTCTGATATGGACAAAAAGAGTTTAACTGAGGGAGAATAGGGATAACCTATTTTCTTGTCTTTCTCTGGTGGGAGAGACCAACATAAAGATTCTGTTTCAATGTTTTCAACACTGTTTGTGTCAGTCTCGAATTGTTCACTATAATGAAGCTCTTCTTCTTCATCTTCAACTGAAAATTCATGAGTAGAACAATCATAACAAATATTCATTTTCTAAATAGATTTGATTAACTCTTCATCTTCTGAAAAGAAGCATCATTTAACATATATACATATGATGGTTCTTCTTCTGATTGTACAACAGACCAATCATCACAAAATTCTTCAATATCTACACATGCTTTCAATTTACCAGATGTGCTTTTTGGATAAGCACGAGCATAGTGTCCTTCCTGTTTGCATATGAAACAACAATTGTTTTTGGTTCTTGGCTATTTCCTCTTCTTTAGAAATCTGAAATTTTAAAAATGTCATTTGGGATTTGCAATTTTCTTGCTCTTGAATTTCCCATACCTTTTATGTTTTCTCCTTTTCTTAAATGGTGTCCTTGGCAAAGCAGCACTGCAAACATTGGCACTGGGAGTTATGTCATGTGCTTGCTTTTGCCAACATAGATATTTGACTTTCTCTTTACACCTGAATAAAAGATCTATCCAGTAAATCTGATCTATTGTTTTGCTTTGAAGCTCAATATCTTTAGAAATCAGATCTCCTATATTTCTTGGTAATTTTTACAGAAAATAATTTTTTTGAACTGAATCATTTGAAAGATTTGCTTTGTAAACTTTGGCCATAAAATCTTGACCAAAGGCTTCAAGCTATTTTAAATCTTTCAGTTCCATTCTAGCAAGGTATGAAATGATTTGCTTTTTCTCGTCTATCGGCTCGGAGACAAAATGTGTTTTAGTAGTACCTCTAGAGAAGAAAGTCCTGCTGCAATTACTGCTTGTCGTTCTGACTCAGGAGGTCCGATCCACCAGTCATAAACTATTTTGTCCATTCTTTTCTCTGCTAGAACAAATATGGACATATTATCAAGCTTTGTAGTTGCTTGCATTTGGTATAATGCTCTGATCCATATTCGAATTGATTCAGCTGGATTTGTTGATTTATCCAAATCCAAAATATAACCACTAGAATTAGAAGCAAACATATCTTCTTCTATTCTAGGATATTTTTGGACTTCTTTAACAAAATTTTCTTTTTGGATTGATGGCATGATAAAATATGGAAACTTAGAAGCTGCATTTTCAAGAGTCACTATTTCTGCTTTTGTTTTCCTCGGCTGCTCTGGAATAGACTCTATTTTCATTGGTTTGAAAGGCATTTCAGAGGTGCTAGCTTCTGTTTCTTCTAAATCCCAAAAATTTGGGGTCGACATATCTATAGAAAATTTTGAGCTTTGAGTTGCTTTAGATTTTCATCTTCTTTCCTTTTTTTGCATCCTTGCCTCTTTCTCGGCCCTTTCTTCTTGTTGTTCATCATGTAAGAGCTTGAGATTGGCTAGGATGAGCTCATTTTGTGCACCCAGATCATTTATAGCATTTTCAGCATAAGAACACCATGTGGTAATATAATTACCAATTTGATACAACTGGTCTAAATCATTTGGATTTTGGGAGTTGTGTTCAACTAAAGGGGCACAATCAGCTCTTGTAGGAGGTTGCTTTGAGGAGGATGAAGTAGTATATAATTTTGTCTTTGGTGGCCATTTGCCTCCTTTTACAAAGTGACAATTAGCATATTGCCATTCTTCAACTGGGGCTATCTGGTAATTAGAAATTATAAACATCTTATTTATAGCAATAAAAGGCTTAACTTCAGGTGTATACAATTCATTTGAAGATAACATAGGTTGACTAGAAGTGCTAGCTGTTTGGGCAGAGGATTATGTAGATTCTGAGATTGGTAATGCATATTTTCTCGGATGAATGATGGGTCGCGGGATGGAATGCTTTTCTTGAAGTATTCTTATTTTACCTTCTTGCAATGAAGCTCTTCTTCTCAGGCTTCCTAGTTTCTTTTCATCGGCTAAAGACTTGTATTGAAAATACCAGTTGTTTGGTAAACCTATAGAATCATAAGACACCCCCTCTACTTGTGCATTGTTTAAACCAACTGACACACAATCTCTGAGCACTGGCTGTTTTAATTTCGAATGGACTGTATTAGTCCACTGGAAGGATGTATGAATTATTATAGATAAATATTCACTTTCATCAACCATCTATAATCCTTGAACTCCTACCATAAGTTTCCAACAATCCTTCAGATGAGGATCCGTAAGACTAATAGAGTAATCAGGAAAAATTGTTCCATATTGACAACAAGTAGATAGGTTACCAACAATGGTACCTATTCTAGCATGATCATAGTTCTGGTGTCTAGTATCAAAAACTTCAAACATGCACAAAGTATTTAACCCATGTCTAAAAAAAGGGGCCAAACCTATTCTTATACCTCCAAAATGTAAATAGGAATATTTTTTGTCTTTTGCATATTGGAGAAATTTTTTGATTTCTTCAGTGGTAAACAAAGAGAGAGACACAATCTGTATAGATGGACCTGAGATTTTGATTTTAACTTCCACTTCCTTTAAAAGCATTTTCTTCTAAAAGATATTAGAGAGAGGAGTTTTATAAACATCAGTTGCAGGAAGAGTTGGAGGATTCCAACTTTCAGGATTTTCTACTATCTCTAATTCCTTTTGGGACTCGATTTCCTTTTCAAAATATCTAGAATCTACTTTAGTAACAACACGTCTTTCTAGAGTTGAAAAGGATCAGATTAGACTAGCCATTAGGAACGTTGTAGGGCTCTGTTCAGAAAATGAATATTTGTTATGATTGTTCTACTGATGAATTTTCAGTTGAAGATGAAGAAGAAGAGCTTCATTACAGTGAAGAATTCGAGATTGACACAGACAGTGTTGAAAACAATTAAACATAATATTTATGTTGGTCTCTCCCACTAGAGAAAGACAAAGGAAAATAGGTTATCCCTATTCTCCCTTAGTTAAACTCTTTTTGTCCATATCAGAAAAATATTGGACAAACATCTTCAATGCCAGTTCCTAAATTCGACCCACCAACAGAACAAACATTTTTGAAGAAAATGTTAAAAACAAATAATCTTTTGTATATACCAGTCTCTGTGTAGGTTAGAAATATTTGGATAGATCTTGATGCATTTATTGATACCGGTGGCTCAAACAATCTTGCCAGACCATCATTGTTTAAAGGATTATGGAAACCTCTCCAAAATATCCTGATTTCAGAAACAATCGGCGGTACAGTTAATCTTACTCACTATGTGGATAATATCTCTTTAAAAATAAGTGGGAAGATTGTCAAGATATCTGCCATACATCATTACGACCCATCTGCCAGTTTAATTATGGGTATGCCATTTATTAATTTTGTTTTGCCCGTGACCATTAGCGAAGATAAAGTTATCTTCAATTTCAAAAAGCAAGCAATCTCGGTTCCGAGATTAAAATTTACAGACTCTGAAGTAAGAAGAGAAAGCCAGAAGAAGACCAACACAAGAAAGCCAAAAAATGATTCCAAAGATTGGCAGAAAGTACTGCAGATTTATGAAGAAAAGGAAGCTCTCAAAACAAAACAAAGCAGCAATAGACCTGCAATGGACTCAGGAACAAATCTCTATATATCAGCGGTTAGTTAAAAGTTGCTCAGAATACCCTCAGAAGTTTTGGGAAAAGGAGAGCCCTAAGCAAGAAATTGTGACCATGCATGAGAATGGAGTGAAAGGTAAGTTAATTCCTTGTACTCCTTCTGATGAACAAGAAATCAAAAAACAGATTGAAGAATTGTTGAAGTTGAGATTGATTGAACCAAGTGTTTCCCATTATTCATGTTCTGCATTTTTGGTCCGCAATCATTCCGAAATAGTTCAAGGTAAAGCAAGAATGGTGATTAATTACAAACCGTTGAATGAAATCACTCAAAGCTTTCATTATCCATTACCTTGTCAAGAAGTAATAATGCAGAAAATTCAGAAGAGTAAAATATTCAGTAAATTTGATATGAAATATGGTTATTACCAGATTCAGATTGAAGAAGAAGACAAGCATAAGACAACATTCACATGCCCTGCAGGATTTTTCCAATGGAGAGTTGTTCCATTTGGATTAAAGAATGCTCATGCTTTCTTCCAGAAAAAAAAAGATTTTATATTTGGTAAGTATGATTTTACCATAACTTACATTGATGATGTTTTAATCCATAGTCCAGATTTACAAACACATCTGGCTCATCTAGAAATATTTTTTCAAGAAGCCCATGCTCATGGTATTTTCCTCTCAGAAAATAAAATGGTGTTATTCCAAAGTTATATTGATTTCCTTGGAATTCATGTCATAGATGGACATATACAGATGCAACCGCATGTGCTAACAAAGCTTGCTAAGTTCCCTGATGAACTTAAAGATACCAAAATGATTTAGAGATTTTTGGGTGTTTTAAATTATATCCATAAATACATTCCTAGGCTATCTGAAAAAACTGCTCCTATTCGACAACATATAAAATCAGGTTGGTTTAGTCAAGCCACTGCCACTGTCAAAAATCTCAAAGAAGAATGTAAGTCCCTGTCAAAATTGCAGCCTCCAGGAGAAGGATTGTTAATTTTACAAACAGATGCCTCAAATGATTTTTGGGTAGATGTACTTTTTGAAAGAAGGGAGGAAAACAAAGAAGAAGAATTATGTGCCTATGCATCAGGAGAATTCCTCCCCAATCAGAAAAATTATTTTGCTGCTGAAAAGGAAACTCTTGCAATATTTAATGGCATTCAAAAATTTGAATTATATCTTGCGCCAATAAAATTCTTGATTAGGACTGAGCCAATGAATTTTAAATATTTCTTGTCAGCAAAATTATCAAGACATATGGCAAGAGGAAGATTATTATCATGGCAAATTTGGTTCCAGCAATATGATTTTGATGTAGAATGGATTCCGAAAAATTCTAACTATATTGTTGATGCTCTTACCAGGGAAATGAATAAAGCTCATAGATTGGCCACAACTGGACATAAGTCAGAGGAAGTATTTTTGATATTCCACATCAGCCGGACAATCTCATTACTTTGGCAAAAAGGTTCAAAATTCTCGAGAAGCATGTGGAAGATATTTGTCTAGAAATAAAAAAGGTAGTTGGACTCAGGCTCCGAAGAAACCAGTGGATTCAAAAATGTCAAGCTTGGCAATCAAAGAATATTGGCACACTTCTTGGATTGGATCCTAAATTGGTAAAATCATACTCTTTACCAAATATGAAGGTCAAATTATATTTCAGAACACTTGATGATTTATGGTCCATACAGTATACTCAATCTATGATTTGGGTCTTGCAAATTTTAAATTATTATAAAATGATTGGTTGTATTGATTTTGCACTTGAAATCTTTACGAATGCTAAGATGATGGACCTTGATGATGTTAATATCAAGACAGAAGTTGGTTAGTTTTTATAGACCTTAAGAATTCCAAATCTGTTCGAGGAAATGGAAGCATCGTATCTACAAAGAAGAGATCCAGATTATATGCATTCAGATACTTTTCCTCAATATGAAATCTTCAAGCCATTTGCAGTTTGGGAAATCAAAAACAATTACTGCAAGAAGAAATAGGTTGATAGACAATCTCAATTTGTAGAAAGAACTCTACAGTATATTAAAATATTTTCTACACCATGGTATTTTAATAGCCCAGAAATAAGGAATGCTATTGAGCCAAATCCCTTTTCACAGGTTTTTTCAAATCAGTTTTCAGAAAGCTCCGCATTTGTAGAAAATAAGGATGAAGTAAATAGAGTTTTGGGCTGGTTAAAAGAATTTCCCACGCAAAATTTGGCTGAAAAAATTCATATTATCAAAAAATTGACCGAATCACAAGGGAAGTATACTGTTTTAAAGTTTTCTGTGAATCAAAAGGCACTAATCACAGTTGGAGTAAGTTCAAGAAATTAGATTGCAGATACCATATGTCTGATTAGTTTGTTATTATCAACCAGGGTATGCACAACATTTAATTTTGAGTTTGGATGGCAAGAAAAGGAAGGTGTTAGTGATCATTGCAAAATCTGGGTACAACACACCATCGAAATAGCTACTAGTATGTTCCAGATTTTTAAATGGGAATTATTGGATGGGATAGAACAACCAGTGCTACAGATGCCAGCTTTCTCAAAAGCACATAAATATTCTTTCTTAGATATTGAGGTAAATCTTACATCTTACATCAATAGATGGAGAAAGAAATATGACCCATTCAAGTTACCCTACCAAAGCCATCATCCTTACAAAGATCGAATAAAATCGGAAGTAGGACAGTCCTCTAAAGTAGCTACAGCATCTACAACAACAACATATTCAAAAGGAAAGGACATTTTGTAATTAGATGTGTACCAATATGCTCAAGACCCCATCGAGCCAGACTATGAAGAAAAATATCTAAAGATAATGGAGGAGGCATATCTGTGAGAGAATCCATCTTCTGTCGAGTTCGATGATTATGACTCAGGCCGCAGCCCTAAGGGACCATGGTGATAGTCCTTAGATTCCTTGTAAATAGTTGAAAGTTTGGATTATTGTACTGGAATATTGAGTAGACACCGTCAGACTATGGCAATGATGACAGGACCGTCAAATATTTCCACTTTGAATTATTGTCCTTAGTGTGATTTTGAATTATTGTACTGAAATATTGAGTAGACACTGTCGGACTATGGAAATGCCGACAGGACCCTCAATTATTTCACTTTGTGTCATGTACAAAATAAAGAAAAGAGTCTATAAAATAAGAAATCGGCAGAAGACAAGCACGCGTTGTTGAACTGAGTGCTTCAAAATTATGAGATTTCTTGTTTTCATATTGTAATGCTCTGTAAGTTTCCCTTTTGAGTTAATAAAAGTTTCGTGCACCCTTTTACTCTAAATTGAGTTGTTCGCTTGATATCTTCTTCTAAGTATCAGTAAGGCTGCAAAAGAGGCATTAGTAAAGCTGCTAAGAGAAGTGTAAAATTGGAAAATATTATTCTCTCTATATATATATGAATGAAAGGGGAGGATTCAAAAGGATAAGAGAAGAGGAGATTGAAATGAATGGAATCAATTAAGAAAGAGAGATAAATAAAAGAGATATGCAAATATATAACTGGGAGCAAAGGGGATAAAATAAGGTCAGGAACGAGACAGAGGAAATGAAGGAATGGGGGAGATGGGTAGAAGAACGAATTAACAAGTGAGTTGATTAATAATAGGTTTCCAAGAATATGTTAGCATATATCCATCTTCTCTATTGAATTTTTTGGGGTGATTCTCGATCTCAAGAGCTTCCCTAATGACACTAGAGTTAGAAAGGAGCATAAGAAAGGATTCTAGACTTATCAAAGCATTTAAGATGTTTATAATTAAGATATTTCTCAGTGATGGAATACTTTGATACCCAAATATGATCGATATCAACTATATGCTCTTTAATATGGGCTTTAAAGGGACTATATGTTTGGCCAATGTATAACTTCTCATATAAAAGGAACCAAAGCTTTCATTGCTAAAATATTATCAAGAAACAACATTAAGACCATATTCGAAAGAAATACCAAAGATAAGTCTGTTCCCATGCTACGTTTATGGGTTTACTAGATTCCTTCTTCATACACGAAGTTATACATTGGTAAGAAAGGTTGTTCCTTTAAAGCTTGAATTAAATGGAATGTAGCTAATATCAACCATCTCCATCTATCAAATTTTGTCATCGCTGAGAAATATCTTAATTCTAAACACCATATCTGCTTTAATCAGTCCAAAATCCTTACCTCTGTTCCTTTATACAACCCCCTTTTTACAACTCTAGAGTCATTAGTGAAGCTCTTGAGATTAAGAATCACACCAACTATTTCAACAAAGAAGATGGTTAGAAGCTAAGCCATTCTTGTGAACCATTTCTTCACCATCTCACTCATTAATTCATTCTTCTCCCCCTCCCCTTTGGTTCCCTCATTTCCTCTGTCTCATTCCTGACCTTATTTTATCCCCTGTGCTCCCAATTTTAGATTTCTAGATGTCATTTATTGATCTCTTTTCTTAAAATTAATCTGCTCTTTTCGATCTCCTCCTTATCCTTTTGAATCTTCCCTTCTTTCATTTTCACACACACACACACACACACACACACATATTAGTTTATTCCTTCATCAACATATCGATTTTCATTATCTATATATATATATAATATATATATATATAATATATATATATATATATATATATATATATATATATATATATATATATATATAGATATCTTATATATATATATATATATATATATATATATATAATATATATCTATATCTATATCTATATCATATCTATATCTTATATATATCTATCATCTATATCTATATCTATATCTATATCCTATATCTATATCTTATATCTATATCTATATCTAATATCTATATATATATATATATATATATATATATATATATATATATATATATATATAATATATATATATATAATATATATATTCCTTCATCATCATATCGATTTTCATATTTGCAAACATATTCATATATATTAAATGTATAATTATATCCCTACGAAAGTAATTTGACTGTTTAGATTTAATCTCTAATTTATTAAACTAATTTTGATCTATCCCCAAAATTTGACTATCTTGGTCCTTTTATTTTTCTTTATAACCCCTTATTCATCCTCATTTTATTTATTGAATTTCTTAATTTTTGTGCTCATTTTCTTTTGTTATTCATTTATTTTTTTTCTCAATTTAAATTCTTTTGACTTGATATCTTTAATATGACCTTCACTTAATGACTTCTTTTACTAATTTATGGTTAATTCCTTAACGGGTAATTGGTATTATTCTCTATTAAAGGCTTCCTAGCACTTGTTTTTTATCATTCTACCATTCTATTCTCTGGTCTTTGATGATAGGTGGAGTGTCCACCTGAAGTATTAGACATGATTAAAAATCCTTTACACTATTTCATCCAAAAAATTCTATCAATATGAATAACTGTGAAAATCTACAGTCTCTCAAGTTGATGTAATATCCTCTACATAGTTTCATCAAAAAAACTTCCTCGATATAAAAAATTATAGAAATTTACACTCTCTCAAGCTGACGTAAAATTAAGGTGGAAATTAAGTTGTTTTATTTATGGCGGACATCAATTTTTTTTTGTTTTTATTATATGGTGTGTGTGTGTGTTTCATGGACCCTAAAGATCGTTGACCATTACATCCACATAATATTTGTACCAGGAAGATCCAACCAAAGGGATCACTTCTCGGTGGCTCAACCATAAAGTCTAACCTTGAGAATGTCGAGAGAATTGAACTTGTGACCTCTCAATAAGATAGTTGCTTTAACAATGGGGACTCGACCAATTGAATTAACCCTCGAGGTTCACTATATTTTAATTTATTAATATATGCATTATT
>APFE031264940.1:0-12004 GCA_000404065.3 Pinus taeda | reverse complement strand
ATCATAAACACACACCATAATACCAAAAATAAACTGAGATTCACCCAATAATAAAATACACAAACTCTTTAATAATTCATTAAAGAAATAGAATATTTAAAGGAGAAATCATGGTCCAATGATTGGCCTTTCATTCCTCACACTTACTCACACAATACATGCTTTTATGCCTCATAGACTCACCTCAATTTATACAAATGGATTAGAACCCAAGTAGGTTCTAGATCCTAAAATCTCTCATCCAATCCCTTATCCCTAGATAAGAGCTAACTAATCCATAATCTTCTCAAACCTTCCACAATACTCTCGAATCTTCTCATATTTACAAAAATTATCATTTTCTCTTAAAAACTATAGCAAAAATACATTAATTAATTAAAGCCTAATTTTACAAATTAACTCCTCTAATAAACAATTGACCTAGGTTAGATGCATCTTACTCAGACTCCCGAGGTAAAACAAAATAACGGTCTTCGGACCATCAATCTTCGTAAAAATCCTCCTTGATCTCAAACTTTAGTCTATTGCTAATCATGTATTATGTTATGTTGTTGATGTTCTGTGGTTGTCCTTTCTTGTCTTCCAGACTTCCAAACTTTATGTTGCAATTCTCCCTTCTCCTTGTTGATGTATGTTTGTTCTATTGTCATCAACAAGCTTCTGACATCTTCTTTCCTTTCTATAATATGTGTCTTTTGTGACACTTTCACCATCAATCTTCTAATCCCTTCAATTGCCATGTCCAACTTGTCTTCTTACTGGTAAAAAACACCCATTCCTTGTTGAAAATGGTTGTTATCCTCCATCAATTCACTAGGATATCACTCATCTTCTATCATTCTCTGCCTCTTCTCCTAGAAGTCGTCCTTATTGCTGCTACTTTCTTGTTGCATTTTCTTCATTGAAACCTCGTCCTCATCCTCTATGAAATTGTTGTGGTCCATCATTATTTCATTTGTTTATGTAGAAAATCTGCTGGTAGGTTAACCCGATAATGCAATATAAATCAAACCAGAATACTATAACCTACTTCTACTATCAATTTGTGGAAGCTTAAAGATCGAGCTAAACAATATAACCAAAAGAAGAAGAATCAATCACACAATACACATGAAAATTCTTTGGGGAAAGCCTCAGCTAAAAACCCCACTATTTGTATTATCATACAAGGTGGAAATACATAGAGATTATACAAAGCCTTAGCTCTCACAGCTAGCCAGCTCTCAGTACAATCCTCACAGATGCTTATAGGAAATTTTGGCTTCTATCTAGCCTTCCTCTCTACCCTCCAAGCTCCTATTTCCTTGCGTTGTTCCTAGTAGATGATCTTCCTTCAACCAAGTGGACGACCTCTCTCACACACTGTCAGAATTGCACAATCCTCAAGGAATGATGATTGACTGCATGCATGAGCTTTATTTATAAGAAAACACATGCAACTGATAGTACACTGTCCTTGACTTTAATCTCAACTGGGTCTTTCTTAGAATAGACATGCATGAGTATCTGATGAGGGAATCTTCAGTTAACTCAAGTAGCAATAGTTGAGTGCATGCATGTATCAACTGACTATTAACTCACAATTAGTTCCTTAAACAGTTTGGAACTAATTTAATTGGACTTAACTCAGTAAAGTGAGTTAACTAATTACAACTCAAATATAACTCAATCTTATCCTTAATTTAAGGGATAAGTCTTGCATGACTTCAAAAAGATTTCTAACTTGAATTTCTCCAACTAATTAATTCAAAATGAATTAATTAATTATTTCCAAGTAGTTGTTAAGCCTAAATTTGATTTTAATTCACAATTTAATTCAAGGACAAATTAAATTGGAATATTCTTGTTGCCACATTTCAACACTCCCTCTCAACAATAAAGGGATTATCTCCCACTCTGATCCTGTCTCTATGGAACTCGAATTTACACTTTGACAATGCCTTTGTCAAAATGTCAGCATCTTGCTCCTTTGTGGAAGTATACTACAGCAACATGATCCTCTCAACCTGTGAAAAGCCACGGGCAACAAATCTTGCCTTATGCTTCTCCACACTACCATCAGCAGCTTTCTTTACCTTGTAAAGCCAACAGGAACTCACAATTGACTTGTTTTCCAGCCTCAGAATCACGTCCCAAACATTGTTGTGAACTATGGAGTCATACTCCTCCACCATAGCATCAACCCAAATTCGCTGCTGCACTGCTTCCTTAAAGAAAGATGAATTGGTCTCAACACATTCCCCAGCAAGGACCATGTATCCAGTGTACCTCTCGGGTGACCTCCTTTGTCTGCGTTGAGGAGATGGTGCTCCCACATTCTCTCTCGCATCCTCCAACAATTTGCTAGCTTCTCTTGTTGATCTGAAAATGGTGCACTAAAGGCTTCTTGTCATGCTTATAAGAACCTCTCCCACTTCCAAAGCTTATATATTCCCAAGACCTTATGATTAACCAATTGCAGAATTAAAAAGTGCTTGAAATAGGTCTATGCTTTTAGTTTGCCTTTAACTGTTAAGTGCTTTAAGTTATGTTCTTTATGTTGATATTTAAATACATGTGACAGTAAGTAAAGAAGCAAATAAACAAACACACATAACAACAATATAATATGGAGTTCACCTAAGCCTCTTGGGATACATCTCCTTGAGCTCTAGTGAATTCAACTAGGCTCTCTAGGATTATGGCATGAATTATTTTAGAATCTCCACAATCAATTCCGTTGGTTTACACATAAACAATGGGCTTAGAATACCATCTTATCCCATTGGCTGTCCATACTCTGCAGACAAATCTAGGCTTCTTTGGACTAGATTCCTTCAATCAGTGCTCTGAGCGATCTTGCTCTAGCTTGCACCAACTCCCTCAAAATTCTTTCATTGTCTTTTTAATGCCTTCTTCTATCTTCAGCACACTTTGGACACCAGCAACAGCTAGATCATTTGATCTCTTTGCTATTCTTGGCTCTAGCTCTGGCTCTTCGACTCTTGAGCTCTCTGAGATTCTCTTGGCCTCTGTTTGCCTCTGTAGTTCGCTTGACCTCCAAGCAACTCTCAGTAACCTTCCAGCGACCTTGGCAACTTTTCGTTGTTTTCAATTAAGCTCTCTAGTTCACTTGACCTCCAAGTGACTCAAAAACTCTCTGTGCTCTCTCAGCAATCCTCTGCAATTGTGAACTTTGTGCATTTGTAACACATCGGTTATAATCCTCCATCATGGAAAACGCGACTGTTCACCACAAGAATCCATTTACAATGGAAAGGAATCATCAGTATGGGGAAACCCGATCGTTTTGCCTTCCTTTGGCCATGACAGCCAAATAACGGAAATACATAGGAAACTTCAAATATTATTGAATCACCCCTAAAAACCTATTGGGTCCGTCCAAATATCACTTGTCACAATCGCATAGCGAAATGGTCAAAAAAACTCAATACACAGGAAATACAAGGAAATCTCGCATTCCTGGATTTCAAAACTTATGAAATTGGGTCTATAAACCCATTAGGTTCGGCCCTTATCAGCATATCGCTATCGCAAGTTGCATAGTGCATGTAACGACCCTTTGTATTAGGGATCTGCCAATCGGTTGATCGCTGATCACCCCGATTAAATCCCAGTCGTTGATCTGTGCACCCAATCCAATGGTCCATGTGCAATCGCACATTAGCCCATCGCTTTATCACATGTCGCAATATCGTTGTCACAACGGCCAAGGGGGCTTCCCTTTGGTTATGCCAACCGTTGATCTGCCAATCGCCGATATCACACCTCGCATATCGCATCGGTGGGGTATATGCCTCTGCTCCTCCAATCGCCGATCAGACCGATTGCTGATTCAATCGCATATTGCTCTACCTGGGGTCCTGATATCGGGTGCAGCCTACCTCTGACCTGATATATCAAAGATCGCTGATCGGGGGTCCTTCTGCCTTTGCATTAAGTCCTTCCCTTGGCTTTTTCTGATGTGATTTCTTCAATGAGCCTTTTAGGCCATTTTCATAAGAATTTGCCTCCTTTTCAAAGGACAAAGGCAACCTTCTTTCTGCGATAACTTCATCATCCGAAGTCCATTTTGGTTCATTCAAGTTGCAGTATATTCAGGTATATGCAATGGGACTATTTCCAAGAGAATCCTTGCACTTTCATTTTCCTCTGTGAGGAACAATTTAGACTTAGAAGTCTATCTTAGATCCATTTTGGATCACACCTTCCCACTAAAAGAACTTTTGGTCTCCAAAAGATTGATATACTAATCTAAACAGTAAATGAGAGTACCTCACTCACTTCTTTCAGCCTCCATACACTTGCCTTGCATAGTGCCTCTGAACCAAAGCCTTTGACCACTTCCTTCCTAGATGTGTTGGTCCTCCTAGGAAGAATTGTCTTCCTCCTTGACTTCCTATAGAACTCCTGCTGAGAAGGTCACAGAAGGTAGTTTGAACTTGTCTTCCTTGATCATTGATCCAAGGTGGCTCAAACCAATGTGAAGTTACATCTGCTTCACAAAATTTACATTTGGACTTGCTTGATATGCTGTCAACAACAACTGTTAACAAAAACAGAAATAAAGACAGCAACTAGATGGCCTAAACTCATGCTTCAACAAAAGAAACAAATTTTCACATCTTGTGAACACCTCCATGTCTTACATCTGCATACAATGATGGACTAGATAACAAGCCCACAAAACACTCCTTTAAAACAAATGACCCTTCAATTCAAGCATGTAGAAAAGATCTCAGGGATCTTTTCAAAAGATGAAACACTTCATCTTTATCTCCATCTTGTAGACCACATCAACTTTTCTCAAGTCAATATTACATGCATGTTTAAAAACAAAGCAATCAACCCTTCAAGTTAATCACACATACATGTTTAAATACAAGGAAATCATCAACATCCATGTGTTCATGCACATCATTCTTATGCATGCATTTCATCCTTCAACTTTAGCTTAAGCACACTGTACTTTCAAAGCTGAAATGAATATAATGTTGCAGCAACAAAGTGAGCCTCCTACTCAACTTTTTCCATTCATCTTCTTGGTAAAATCTTGCAACTTGCATCTCATTAACAAAGAAATGCAAATAGATGCATCAAATCAAAAGACATGCAATCTTAATTGGATAAGAAATCTAACCATTTCTTACCAATCCATTTTAAAGGTGCTACCTTTGTCTGCACATCAACATCAACATGTGAATCATCCTAAAACACATCAATCATGGAATCTTTCTTTCCATTCCTGCCATTTTCTCTTTCCACCTTCTTCAAGTTTTGTGAAAGCATTGTTGGATTCAGAGTCCAACACTTTTCAGCAATGTGTCCTTGCTTATGGTAGTAAGTGCAACACATGTGAATCCTCTTGACAGCATGAATTGCCTTGTCCAATGGACCTTTGGCTTCTTGCTTCCTTTTCTTCAAAATCTTCTTGTATGTGGTCATTCTCTTCCAACATCTAGAAACATGATGGTTATCCAAACCACAAAAGGAACACACAATTCTTTTCCTACACTTATATGGAAACTTACCATGTTGAACATAATCAAAAGGAATATGATTAGAACCAGATTTATACCTTTCTCTTTCACCTTTATTGCCTTCTTGAGGAGGTGAACTGAATTAAGAAGTAGCTCCCTTTGGAACATCATCAACTTCTTCAATGCTATCAGGGTTTCCACAACTCTCTGGTTCAAGTGTATGCTGATATACACCTTCTTTCTACAAAGTATGCTTCACACTATTGCATTCCCCAAGAATACAATCTTCACACTCTTGAGGTAGAAGACCTGCAACAAAACTCCTTGGAACTGTTTCGGCCTTCATGGAAGCTTTGGAACTTCCTCCATAAGACTGTCCATATCCGAGACCCAAATACTTAGGCCTTTCCTCAACCATTATTGGCTCAACAATACCCTGTGCATGTTTTCCCAAGCCTTTCCTTTCTTAGCCCATCTTGGACATTAACTTGGAACCTATGCCTCGGGTATGTTTTTCAAAAGAACCAATATAAGCATTCTTAGAAGAATTTGAAGACAAATAGGAATTGTTTACCTCTTCTTCAAGTTGATACTTAACTAAGGCTTCTTTGGCAATAAAGAGTTGTATCTCCAACTCATGCATCCTTTCTAGATTCATATTTGCAATATGAAGTTGCCTCTCCATTTCCTACAATTTTTCAAAAAGAAACTGCTTCTCTTCCTTCACAGAATTCAACTGCTCTCTAAGTATACTGCTCTTCCTTCCATCCTCATACATTTCTCTCACCTTTTCCGTCATGATGAACAAGTCTTGCTTCATATCTTCATTAAAGACTCTTGTGAAGAAAGGAGAATTTGAGGACTCACCTGTAGAAGTTGTCATTATGCCAATGAACAAAAGAAATTCAAACAAGATTAACAAAGAGCTTATTCAACCAACCTTTTGCAACAAACCTCTTGTGCTTCAAGGATTAATTTGAGGTCCTTTAGGACAAGAAGAATGCCTTCAGCCCTTCTTCCTTTTTGTCCTCTCCTGGACTGAGCTATCAATAGCTTTCCCTTCACCTCTGCAAACTCAGACAATAGTCAATCTACAAACAAGCATGCAACCAACCTCTGACTGTTTAAACACCTTTTAGACAAGAAATCTTTGATTTGTCAATCAAGCATTCTGATCTGATACCACTTGCTCTGGTATAACCAGCTTTGATATCACCTTCTTTGAAGGTGGGGTTAATCAAACTTAAGCTCTAATACCGCCTGATCTGAAAATGGGGCACTAAAGGCTTCTTGTCATGCTTATAAGAACCTCTCCCACTTCCAAAGCTTATATATTCCCAAGATCTTATGATTAACCAATTGCGGAATTAAAAAGTGCTTGAAATAGGTGTATGGTTTTAGTGTTCCTTTAACTGTTAAGTGCTTTAATTTCTATTGCATATGTTGATATTTAAATACATGTGACAGTAAGTAAAGCAGCAAATAAACAAACACACATAATAACAATATAATATGGATTTCGCCCAAACCTTTTGGGCTATGTCTCCTTGAGCTCTATTCAACTCAACTAGGCTCTCGGGGATCATGGCATCAATTATTTTACAAGCTCCACACTAAACTCCACTGATTTACACAGAAACAATGGGCTTAGAATACCATCTTATCCCGTTGGATGTCCACTTCTGCAGACGGATCTAAGCTTCTCTGGACTAAATTCCTTCAATTAGCGCTTTGAGAAATCTTGCTCTAGCTTGCACCAACTCCCTCAAAATTATTTCACTGTCTCTGGAATTCCTTCATCTATCTTCAGCACACCTTGGACACTAGCAATAGTTGGATCATTTGATCTCTTTATTGTTCTTGGCTCTGGCTCTGGCTCTTCGAATCTTGAGCTCTCTGAGCTTCTGTCAGCCTCTACGTGCCTTTGGAGTTCACTTGACCTCCAAGTGACTCTCAATAACCTTCCAACGACATTGGCAACTTTTCGTTGCTGTCAATTGAGCTCTTTGGTTCACTCGATCTCCAAGTGACTCCAAAACTCTTTGCGCTCTCTCAGCAATCCTTTGCAATTGTGTGCTCTGTGCATTTGTAACATGTCGGTTACAGTCCTCCATCATCGAAAACCCAACTATTCACCACAAGAATCCATTTACAATGGAAAGGAATCGTCAGTGTGGGGAAACCCGATCGTTTTTCCTTCCTCTGGCCATGACAGCCAAATAACGAAAATACACAGGAAAAAGCCACATGGAGTGTTTAATCAGACTTCAAATATTATTGAATCGCCCCTAAAAACCTATCGGGTCCATCCAAATATCGCTTATCGCAATTGCATAGCGAAATGGTAAAAAAAACCCAATACACAGGAAGTACAAAGAAATCCTGCATTCCTGGATTTCAAAACTTATGAAATCGGGTCTATAAACCCATCTGGTTTGGCCCTTATCAGCATATCGTTATCACAAGTCGCATGGTGCATGTAATGGCCTTTGTATCGAGGATCCGCCAATCACCCGATTGCCGACCACCCTGATCAAATCCTGATCGTTGATCTGTGCACCTGATCCAACGGTCCACACGCAATCGTACATCGACCCATCGCTTTATTGCATGTCGCAATATCATTGTCATAATAGCCCAGGGGCCTTCCATTTGGCTATACTGACTGCTGATCCGCCGATCCACCGATCGTCGATATCACACCTCGTGTATCGCATCGACGAGGTCTATGCCTCTACTCCTTCAATCGTTGATCACCCTGATCGTCGATTCAATCGCATATCGCTCTGCCTAGGGCCCCGATATCAGGTGCAGCCTTCTGACCCGATATATCGGAGATTGTTAATTGGAGGTCCTTCTGCCCTTGCGTTAATTCCTTTCCTTGGATTTTTCCGATGTGATTTATTCAATGAGCCTTTTAGGCCATTTTCATAAGAATTTGCCTCCTTTTCAAAGGACAAAGGAAACCTTCTTTCTGCGATAACTTCATCATCCAAAGTTCATTTTAGTACATTCAAGTTGTAGTATATTTAGAATGAGAAGATATATGCAATGGGACTATTTCCAAGAGCATCCTCGGACTTTCATTTTCCTCTGTGAGGAACACTTTAGAATTAAAAGTCTATCTTAGATCCATTTTGGATCACTTGTGCACTTCCGTCCATCTCTGGAAGACTCTGCTTGAGTGGATGTCTCCACTCTTGGAATCTTTGCATGTGGCTATTTGACATCAGTCTGAGGCTCCTCCTCCTTAGGAACCAACAGTTCCTCCATGGCTTGTAGTTGGAGCTCCCTCTCAAGAGAAACTCGCATGGCCTTCTACTCATCAAACTTGATATCTCTTCGAGCCATTGTCCTCCAAATGGTAGGCAAGTACACCCGATAGTTTTGAGGTGTACCAGTGTACCCCACAAATATCCCCAACTCTGTTGTCAATTCAATCTTCTTTCGTGCATCCTTTGTCACATGAAAATATACTGATGAGCCAAAGATCCTAAAGTGACCCACATCTGGTCTCTTACCGGAGAAA
Source organism: Pinus taeda (assembly GCA_000404065.3). Classification (NCBI taxonomy): domain Eukaryota; kingdom Viridiplantae; phylum Streptophyta; class Pinopsida; order Pinales; family Pinaceae; genus Pinus; species Pinus taeda. Next base: position 2,995 of record APFE031264940.1, on the reverse strand, counting down.
GCTTCCTCTAGTGTCTTCATCCCAAGTATGCGATGCAGGCTTCTATTCTGCAAATAGACCATTGTGTTGCATGCCTCAGCCTACAAGTGAAGTGGTAGGCCTTGGTCATGAAGCATTACCCATGCTTCCCCTACAATAGTTTTATTCTTCCTCTCAACCACCCCATTTGGTTGTGGGTTATGAGGTTTCGTCATCTCCCATTTAATTCCTTCCGCTACACAGAAGTCCTTAAACTCTTGAGAGACATATTCTCCATCGCTGTCACTTCTCAAAGCCTTGATCTTCTTCCCTGACTCTTTCTCGACCAAAGCTTTGAACTCACAAAACTTTGTGAAGGTTTGGTCCTTCTTCTGCATGAAATAAATCTAGCATTTACGAGAATAATCATCAACAAAAATCAAATAATACATTTGCTTCGTTGTGGATGCCGTTGAGTATGGTCCACACACATCATTATGAACTTGCTCTAAGATAGCCTTTTCTCGACTGTCTCGATCATGAAAGGAAGACTTGATGTACTTTCCCAAGGTACAACCTTTACATGTGTCAACTTGCTCAGGTTTACCTTTGGGAAGTCTTGTAGATATCTGTTGCATTATCTTCAAAACCCCATGATGCAAATGGCCCAACTGCTTGTGCCATAACTTGCCAATGTATTGGCTTTGCACCAATTCTATTTTCATACTCAATTTTTCACAATCATCTACCTCTAGTTTATAGAGACTCTTCACCTAAATCCCTATCCTCTTGGTCTGACCCGTGGCTATGTGTCTTAGGAAAACCTTTCCTTTACTGAAGACAACATCGCAGCCTTTGTCCTCCAACATTGCAATTGATACCAAATTCTTCTTTAGTCTAGGCACATACATCACATCTGTCAAGGTGAGAGGAGCTCCATGCTCCCTTTGAAAAGCAACCGTGCCCACTTCTAAAACATTATACCTTTCGTCGTCACCCATCTCTATGCGCATCTTGAGGTCTTTCTCCTCCAAGGCACTGAATAATTTTTTCTCACTAGTCATGTGCAATGAGGCTCCACTGTCAAGATACCAGACACAACCCATCATCAATGACACCATGCATGTGATGAGGGTAAAGTCCATTTCTAACTAAGAGGCTAATGCCTCACCTTTTGATCCTTCTGAGGATCCCTTCTTGGACTTCTTCGATGGGAAATTAGTCGCATAATGTCCCATCTCATGACAATTAAAACATCTCACTTTATACATGTCATCCTTCTTCCCTCCATGAGAAGAATTTGATTGAAATGGGAAGCCTTCCCCTTCCCTCTCCTTGCCTTACTTGCTAAGGCCATATTTTTCTCATCATCATCCTTGGTTGAAGAACCATCTCGTGTGCTCTTCTTGATCTCCTCTTGCATAAGATCTGACCACAGTCATTCCCAATCCAACAATTTCTCCCTTCCATTCACAAATTCCTGGTAGCTATTCCAACTCTTTGGAAGGCCAAGGAGAGCGAGGCTCACCATATCATCGTGGGCAGTTGTTATTCCCACACTACCAAGCTCATCTCTGCAGGTGGTGAGCTTGTTCAGATATGTGTAAATAGTATCGCCCTTCTCCATCTTGATTCTTCGAAGCTTATCCTTAAGGGACAATTTCCTCTAGTCGCTATTGTTCTGGTAGAGGTCCTTCAATGTCTTCCACATTGAAAATGGAGTATCCTTCCCATGGAGACTCGAGACAATATGGTTTCGAACTCCCTTAATGATGATTCGTCTCTCCTTCGCCACACACTTCTTCCACTCAGCCAACTCTTGTGCATTAGTTGAAGTTGGCTTTGGTATTTCTTGATCAATGAATTCCTTCAAGCCATTGTCTTCTAATACAACCTCCATTATATCTTTCCATGCTATGTAATTCAAGCTACCTTCCAAGGCATACTCGAGTCTCAAGCCATAGAACGCCATTGGCCAACCTTGAAGTATGATATGAATTCGATTTTCTCCTGCAACCTTGAAATTCATACTTCAAATTCTCTTCTTAGTTTATTGTTCATAGCTCTAATACCATGTACAAAATTTCTACAAATCTAGCTCTGATACCATTTAGAAAATCTGTTGGTAGGTTAACCCGATAATGCAATATAAATCAAAGCAAAATACTGTTACCTACTTCTACTATCAATTTGTGGAAGCTTAAAGATCAAGCTGAACAATATAACCAAAAGAAGAAGAATCAATTGCACAATAAACATGAAAATATTTTGGGGAAGGCCTCAGCTAAAAACCCCACTATTTGTATTATCATACAAGGTGGAAATACATAGAGATTATACAAAGTCTTAGCTCTCACAGCTAACCAGGTCTCAGTACAATCCTCACAAGCAATCTTGGCTTCCAGCCTTCCTCTCTACCCTCCAAGCTCTTATTTCCTTGCGATGTTCCTAGTGGATGATCTTCCTTCAACCAAGTGGATGACCTCCATCATACACTGTCAGAACTACACAATATTCAAGGAATTATGATTGACTGCATGCATGAGTTTTCTTTATAAGAAAACACATGCAACTGATGGTACATTGGCCTTGACTTTAATCTCAACTAGGTCTTTCTGTTGGGTCCCTATAATAATAGTGATTACCCCATTACTATTGTATTTGTACCCCTTATTAATATTTTTGTGCCCCTATTGTCCCCATATTGTTATTATTGTGCCCCATAGAATCTCTCTATTGTTATTTTGGTGGCTTTATATTATTATTGTTAGGTTGGCTGGGTTATATTGTGACTCCTTAGACTCCTATATATATAAAGGAGGTTTTTTCATTTGTATCATCCAAGAATTGTTCATTGATGTAATGAAAAGGAGGTTGCCCCCTCGAAGAGGCTGAATTCTAAGGCGTGGATCTATCTTTTCTGTCTTTTTCTTGAGCTGGTTTCATAACATTTGGTATCAGAGCTTTGGATTCTAGGGTTTCGCTGCTCCAAACAGGTCATCGTGGCATGTTCGCTATAAATTTTTTTTGCGACATT
>APFE031264936.1:0-13561 GCA_000404065.3 Pinus taeda | reverse complement strand
TCCTCCCTTCCTCTATCCTGAGGAGCTCACTTCTCCTAACGCTGCCCTGTCTTGCTCCTGTTGGAAGGAGCTGGTTGAGGCTTCCATGCTTGGCATTTCTTCCTCAGAGAAGGGATTCAGTCTTTGCCTCTTCTCTGGTGATGTAGTAAGGGGAGTTTCCCTTTCTCTTTTTCTGCTTACGTCCTCCCTTTGAGGGGTTTGGAGGATGGAGGAGTCAACCCTTGAATCCTACCTTGAAGGTGCCATTGGTGTTGTCTGTTGCTGGGTGGCCATTGGGGCCTCTGCTGATTGCTCCCCCTACACTTGTTGGTCCTTGTGCTGTTGTTCCTGTTGGGGTGGCTCCACTTGACCCTATTGTACTTGTGGCCCTTCCATATCTTTCTCCTTGCCCTTACTCTGAGCCTGGCCTGTGGTTTGTTCTGCCTCTTGAGGTGCTGTAGATGATGAGGCCACTGCTCCTGCTTGAGGCTTTGGCAGAGTCAGTACCTGTGAAGGAGATTCCAAGTCATCCATTTTCAATAAATGCCTTCTGGCCCTTTCAACTAATTCTTCCTGAGTAATTGGTTCTTCCAGTGTGTTCCTTTACCATTTTGGTTGGTTGGCATGTCTTTGAATGTAAGGCATGCTCACATGTTCATAGCTGGAGAGCTTGTATTTCTTCCTTCTTAAGGATATGGACATGTTAGGGTCATAAGGCTTCCAAAGGAAGCTTTGTTTTAGGCCAAGGCTTTCTAGTTTCCTGTCAACCTCTTTCCAGCCTTCCCTTTTGTTTAAGACAAAGTGGCCCAATTGATTTCTTACTTTTAGCTGTGCCTTCTTGCCCCTTCCTGCAAAGTGCACCATATCGGCATTGCCAAATGGCCTGAAATATTCTAAGGCAAATAGTCTCATAGGCAAATACCTGGGAAATCTGTATGGGCGCAACTCACACCCATATATTCTGATTACAGTATAGTGTTGGTAAAAGTACCAATCCCCTATGCTGTATGCACTGGATAGCTGCAGAATCCTCTGCATCTCATCAGTCAGTCTTGGAGGGGGTGAGGTTAAGAATAAAGACATGGCTAGATGGATGAAGAGGTCTATGAACTCAGAGTATGTATACGGAGAGTATGTGCTGAGGTGAAACACTGAGGTCCAGTACACCACTGACCTTGGATTTCCTGCTGCATCAGTTCTCTTGATCTCGAAGGAGAACTTCTCATGTTGGTAGTACAGGATGAGGTGGTAAATGTAGGAGGTGTATCTGAACACCTTCTCTCTGGACAAGTTCAAAAACTGCTCATGCATCTTATCTGAAATGTATGTAGCATAGTCATAACAGATAGGAGTCTTGCCAGGGGAAAACATTGTCATCATTACCAGTACAGTTTCCTCAATGAATTCTAGTGACTTGTACCCCAAAACTGAACTAATCATGTATGCAAGGTCTACACCCAGTTGGTTGAGGTAGCCATCAAAAATGGGAGGGTGCAGCACTGTGTCAGAGTTTGTTATGAATAATTGATTTAGCTTCAAGATCTGTGCCTCTGTTAATATCTTGGCTCCTTCGTTGATCAAGTCCAATAGGGACAAGGGGACCAATTTCTTCTGGGTATTGAACTGCAGCATTTCCTTGATGGCCTCAGGGGTCATGTAGAATACTACTGCACCTGTAGGGTCAAGCACAACCCTCTGCATGGGGTCATAGCAGACAGCACATAGGTGAATCAGGTCAGGGAACTGGTTGACCTGGGGGAGCTTGAAAATTGGGAGGAAGGAAACCCAAATGCCTAGAATGTCTGTCCCATCTTTATGTTTGGCTTTGAGCTCATTTAATAGATGAATGTGGAACTTGAATTTAGATGAGGTGTCCTTTGAGATTTGGTAGTCTAGGTCTTCCAAATCCTGCCACTCCAGCTCTCTCTGGGGGGCATTTAGGGGAGCAACATTAAGGGCTACTAGTGCCGCTGGAGTCTCCATGTTTGTTTGGATACTGCTTGATAAATAAGCAAAGCACTGCCTATGAAAGGACAATTTGAAGAATGCAGGGTAGCAAGGTAATTCCACAGCAATTGGAATACTGTTTGGCTCCTTGAGAAGGCAAGTTACAATGTTTAGTAGACCTTTCTTGGTAATTGAAAGCAGGTTATGGATTCCGGTTCATGACTGCGCGAACGGAGAAGGGTTTTCCACTGAAATGGCAGTCTGAGTGGTTCGGCTGGTGAAATTCAACCATTAATTTTCCAAGAGGGAGTTGGGTTTAAGTAGTTTTGTGGTGATTTTTAAGCGTTTTCTGTGCTTAAGGTGTTCTTAGCAATTACTGAGAAAAACCAGGTTTCAAAGAGGTTTTTACGGACAAATACCTGGCAGATGGATTGCTTGGGTCTGAACAGCAATTGGGTACGCGCGCTGAAGCTCTGTGGTTGGTTTTGAACTGGTTGGCCAATTCTTCGTCGTAAAGCGCATGCAAAGAGTGCAGAAGTGTTTTTGTTAAAAAGTGAAAAAAAACACGTAATTTTGGTAAAATATGGCTTTTTTGGCTTATTGGCGTGCTTTTTTAAATGACGTCAGCATGACCTCAACAAGTGGGTCCGGGTTGGATGATGTCAGCAGGACATCATCAGGTGACGTGGCGGCCTAAGACTGTTCCACGGGGGTGGTGAGGTGGCGGCCAGGTGGACGAATGGTGGACAGGGTGCGCGGTCGTGGCGCTGACATAAGCGACAAAAGGATGCTGACATAGGCGGACAGATGGCATCATATCGGGCCCCCTCCTATACGGCAAGGAATCTGTCAGATGGGGCTCCGATGGACTTTGGGAGCGACACGTGGATCCGCGTGACATCATCATCTGACAGATATCGGACGATATCTGTCGGACGTCGGGGCCCCTCCGAAATCCACGACGACCGTCGATCTGGAAGAGCTTGATCGGACGGCTATCGGGACGGGAAATTGCACGGAAGATATGGTCAACGGGCGGGGTTTAAATAATAATTTTTATTGGTAATTGCGCCTGGCGGGACCCTTTGGGTTTTTGACAAATTTCCATAGTTTTTCAATGTTTTTCCTTTGTTAAATCAAATATTACCGAAACTTTGGAAAAAGAGCGAAAACAAAGGTTTTTAATGAAATTTTCACAAATCCGCGGATTATTTCAAAACTTAGGCAAAGAGGGTTTTTCTGAAGTTTTTTCATAAACGCGCAAATTAACCCCATACTTAGGATAAAGCTGGCTAAGTGGGTTTTATCACATTTTTTGCGTTTTAGGTAGGTATAAAGGTGCAAAAGGGGTTTTTCAAGGGTTTTTAGGCAAAAATGGAGAGCTGGCTAGGCAGATGAGTTCTGATGGAGATGAGAGGTTAGGCTTGGATTCTTGAGCTTAACCAGGTGTTAATTAAATTCCGTAGTAGTGGAACATATGGCTATAATGCCAAGGAGGGGATATTTATACATTGTTTAGGGTTTATACACCATGGTGTTATAATAGTAGGGAAAGTGAACCATAGGGAGCTAGATAATAGAGTTAGAGGTTAATATGGGGGGAGAAAGGTGAATTAGGAGTAATACTACTAAGTTTTCTTGGAAACAACTTAGTTTAAAGAGTAGATCAAAATGAAAAGATTTTTGCACAAGAAATGTGGCTTTTGAAGGCAGTAAGGACCAACATAACCTTGAACTCTTTCGTAAACACACCTTGTGAAGGGAGGTTAGTAATGAGTGATAAACAAAGGGAAAATGGGAAGTTTAGACATGCTCCATTGTGTTGCTTTCCTTGTATCTAGTTAGCAAGTTTTAGCTTGGAAGGAACAGCACTTCTGCAACCCCATCTACCTACCCAACTATTTTGCCTAGCATTTTTTGTTTCTTCTTGGAGGGTGCATTTGGACTTGCAGACCCTTGATGTGCCTTTTCTTTTCCCTTGGCCTTTTTGCTTTGATTTCCTATCTAGTACTACCCTTATTTCTTCCAAGGCCCCAGATTAAGCAGTTGGGAACCTTAGTTTCTCTGCCCAGCTACTGATCTGCCAAGATTAAACAGTTTGGACAGATTTCTTGCTCTATTCTACAACAAAAATTGAAAACCTGGCATGATCCAGATTAGACTGTTGGATCATCCATCAAAACTTTAATAGGTATGAAGGCATGTACACACCTTGTCTTTCCTTGAAAATATGGGATCTTTGTAGCAGCAAAGCAGAGCATATTTGGCACTTGAATTTTCCAATCATGAAATATGAAACCTATTGGTATAGGTATTCAACATGGTCTCCCTAGTCAAACCAACTATAAGTCCTTTAACTTCTCTGTTAGACCGACGATCTTATTTTGGAGGACCGTGATCGATGGATCTTGAGATCTCATTCCTCCCCAATACTCATGGGGGTACCATGTCATTGAATCTACGTGTGTTGCTTGCTTTAGATCATCTTGGAGGGTTTCGATCTTTTATTGTGTCGGCGGTGTCCTAGTAAGGGGTAGGAGCGCTTTAATGGACCAATTCCTCTGATGATTAGGATCTATTGTATAGCTTAACTTACCAATTTCATCTTTGAACCTCTGCATTAATTCCTAAGAAGTATCTCCTTCCTTCTTCTTGATCTCCCACAGTTTCAAAAATCCTTGCTGATCTGTTTGTGGTACTTCGAACTCTTGCGCAAAGCTCTTATTGATTTCATCCACAGAGGGATTACAATTAAACTCCGACCATTTGATAAACCACCTTAGAGCTCTCTCCCTCAGAGTAGTATGGAATTCAATCAACTTCATGTTGTCTGATGTTTGGCACGGGCTCTCCATATTGCTTCACATAGGTACCAATGTTATTCCACATCTATGTTGCCTCTACTAGTGAACTCTAGATATCTACTAAAGGATCCTGCCATGTTGGTTCAAGTATGTGCTAGGAGCACAAATCCTTGGGCTCCGGGTTGTTGAGATCTTTGTAATCCCATGTTACTAATATTGCTAGCCCCACTAATATTAGATGTTTCAAAACTTGTCTTATATCTGTCATGCACACTATGTAGGCGTATCACTTTAAGTAATTTAGCAACAAATTTACCAGAGGTATTGTAAAGAACTAGGGGAAGGTCGTGGTGAACACTACTGGAGCTTTTGAGATTTCGATGTTGAACCTCATCTGACATATCATCCTCCATGAACAATCACCTCATCACATCATACATCTCATCTTCCATTTCTTCCTTGGAAATGCTATGATTGCTTCATTCTGGTATATTTCCCGCAAGCTCGGAGGGAGGGTTCCTGTCATTCTCCTAGCTCCCATCTATCCTGTCAACATGCATCTATTTCTATGGGTCCTTTAAGATCTTATTTCTCCCTTTCAAAATCTTCGACTCTGCTCCTACTTGGTGGGGTCCTACAAGTCTCTCTTTCAGTGCCTATACTACTCTTTCCTGTCATTTTCTACTATCAACGTTCTCCTTTGTGCTTTGACGTCTCTAGCTCTTCGTAATCCTTCTATACCCATTCCTTCAACAACATCCCAATTCCCCAAATGGTAGCATTCTACCCTTAGATCCTTCCCCTAGCACTGGGTTTTATGTTACCATACTCACTTCATTTATAGGTATCAACCCTTCCTCCACCATCAACATATTAATCAAAAAGGGTACCTCAGCCACTAGTTTTTCTCTGAAACCTGATCTGAATACCATGTCTTCTTTTGAGAAGGACTGGTAGCTCTCCGTTACGAACTCAATAACGTACCCCTCTATGGTACTCTATACCCATAAATCTACTATTGTCATCAGGTCACTATCCAAGCATTGGAGTGTCGCGAGATCTGTGGGGACCCAATCGAGACATGTTGGCATAAGTTCTTCTCACCATTTCTTCAATTTTAGTCTCCTTAACTAGTTGCACAACTCTTCTAGAATTTTATAAAAGAAGATCTCGTACTGATTGCTCGCAGCCTCGAAGTACAATATTTCTTCGTTCACCTTAGCAGTAGATCGATTTCAAAGGGTAGCTTGTTTTGACACGAACCTATCCACTTGATTATCCTACCAGTCTCATATCTCCTTCTTAACTATCCTTGATACCATATTTTGAGCCACTTCTTGCGATTTATGGTCCCAACAATAGAACCATTTGTTGGCACAAAAATGTCACCAAAGAAGAGACCCTTGGTGTAGGCACAAGGGGCCAATAAGGATCCACTGTAGTCTAGGCCAACACCAACATTTTCACCTTACCCAAGTCATTAAAGAATCTTATTGGTTGCATGCCATGATTGATTCTTTTCTCCAGGTTGAAATTTCAGCTTAAGGGTTGATTTGAAATATAAGTCTTGCAACTGAATGAAAAGGTCCACATTAGGGATCCGGTAGAGCATAGATGGAAATTTTAGTATTGTACCCATGGGTATGTGACAAAATCACATGTTCAATCCAATCCACACTTTCATGAATATAAAGGCGCACGATCTAATCAATGTTGTAGGAATGTAAATCTCACTTGTAGGAAATCAAAACAGACTAGAATCTAAAGGTTACTTGCTCAAGTATTAAAATGAACCTACGATCCAATGAAATGAGAACTATTTCTCGAAAACAAGAACTCTAGCAAAAAAACATGAAAAACAACCCAAAGACAAAAAGTGTTGATGCTACATCAACACTTTTTTTTTGGGTAGATTTTCAACAATTTTTATCAATGGCAGTAAAAACCAAATTATTTTATAGTGCAAAAAACATGAAAAACACATGCAATTGATGTTGCATAAGCACCATTTATTTTGGGTAAATTTTCAACATTTTTTTAAAAATCGCAGTAAAACACAATTTTGTTTTGGTAAATTTTCAACCTTTTTTTTAACAGAAATGAGTACATTTCACTAGGCACAATTGATAAACAACTGCCACTATTCCACCATTAGTAAAACTATTTCATAAATGCCACACAAGCCAATGTGTCTCTAGAGACTTGAACCCAAGATACTTGGGACACAAATCATGAACCATACCACTTGAGCTAAGTTCCTTTGACAAATTTTCAACATTTATAATAATGTTAGTAAAATCCAAATCCTTTTGCCCAAAAAACATGGAAAACACATGCAACTTGATGATACATCATTTATTTGGGTAAATTTTCAACATATTTAATAATGATAGTAAAAGGAATTTTTTTTACACAAAAAACACGAAAAAGCACATGCAACTTGATGTTGCATCAACATTTTTTTTGGTTAATTTTTTTTAGCAACAACATTAAACACTAAAATATTTGTGCATTAAACATGAAAAAAAAACCTGAAATAAAAAGTGTTGATGTCGGCTAAAATTTCAACATTTTTAGGCAATGACATTAAAAATAAAATATCATGACAACAAAAACTATTAAAATTCCAATAGTTTTCAACAATATGTTGAAGATAAATATCACGACTCTAAAAAACCTAAAACTCCAACAATTTTCAACTACGATGTTAAAGATAAATATCATAACTAAAAAAAGTTAAAATGTTGATATTTTTTAACCATGACATTAGATATAAAATATCATGACTCAAAAACCTTAAAATTTCAACATTTTTCGACCGTGGAATTTAAAACAAATATTATGACTATAGCAAACCTTAGATTTTCAACAAATTTCGAGATGAAATATCAGGATTAAATTAAATCTTAAAAATAAATATTTAAAGAAAAAATAATTATACCAAATGTTAAACCTATAATTCTTTTAAAATGTCAGCCTAAGAGAATTTGGCATATTGCAATGGAAACTTGAAAATCAAGCATCATATTAACACATAGTGGCCTTGCTTGACTTATTGCAATGAAAACTTAAAAATCAACCATCAAATTAACACATAAAAAAAGCAAACTTGATTAATAGTAACGAAAACTGAAAAATCAACTCTCAAACGGACACATATTGGGGTCAGGTTGCTAGTTGAACATCGAGAGTTACCCTTAAGACAAAATAAATAAATAAAATAAAATAAACTGAAAACATTGGAAAATTTTAGATTTAAAATTAAAATTGACACAAAAAAAATCAAATATAAAAAAATTTGTATTAAAAAAAATTAAACATATGAAAAAAAACATAATTAAAAAAAGAAAGATATAAATATCTATTTTAAAAAAAGCATTAATTAAAAGAAGAGGAAAAAAAGCATTAAAAAATACAAAATAAAATAATAGAAAAGTGCAAAAAAATTGTCTCCCCTTAAAAAAAAATTAAAATTATGTCTTTCCTTAAAAAGAAAAGAAAATTAAATAAAAGAAGGGAAAAAATAAAATATAATTATATGTCCCCCATTTAAAAAAAATTGACAACTAAAAAATATAAAATAAGGAAATAAAAAAGAAAAAGTCCCTAGCCCGTGGCTTGGCACCCCCACAATACCTAAGTGGCCCGAGCCACGGTGTGAGCAACCGCGCTTGCCCTGGCCCCCTCAGGCAATGTAGGGGTGGCAACCAATTTTGGGTCTCAAATGTCATCCCCATAGCCCCCAAGGGGCCTTGTGAGGGGCTATCGCCATTTAATTTTATTTTTATTTTTAAATGTTCTTTTGTGTTTTTTTATTTTTTATTTATTTATTTATTTTAATAATTTTTTAAATTTTTTTATGGACGTTTTTAAAATGTATTTTTCTCATTTTGTTTGTTTGTTTGTTTTTTTTACGAGCTGAGATTTTTTTTAATTCGTAAATGTTTTTTTGCATTTTTTATATTTCATTGATTTAATTTGATATTTTTAATGTTATTTTAATAATATATTTTATATGTATTTATTGATAGAATTTTTATTTTTTGGGTTTTCCTTTTATTATATGTTTAATATTTGTGTTCTCTAATTTTCGCTTTAATTTTTATGGTAATCATTATTTTTTCAAGAAAAATTGGTCATGTTATTATTTTCTAACACAAAATTCATAAAAAAATGTTACTTTTATTTTATTTTTTTGTTAAAATTTTCCCAGAAAAAACAAACCTGAAAAACACTTATATCTCAGAGAAGAAGAAGAATATGACTAATTAAAAATTTGTTAAATTTAAAAAATAATTATCCACACTTAATACATTAGAAAATTTAAAGTTTCAAAAGTAAGCCCGCCAAAAGTGGCATTGATGCTATATCATTGCTTTTCAAAATCAACATGAAAATCACTAACATTAAATAAAAATTTACATACTTGAGAAATAAGAAAATTTAAAATGTCAAAAATATGCTTAAAAAAAACATTAAGGTGAATCCTATATCTACACTTTTCAAAATCAAATTATTTTTTGCTACCTCTAAAAAGTGAGAACTCGATACAGTTCTCATTGGATTTTGAGTTAACTATCTTGGTTGTCGTAACTAATATGTAATGCAAATGTATGATATGAAACACATTCAATCAGAAACCATTTATTTAGGCTTGTTTGTAAAGGAGATGTAACCCTAAATTGAACGCTTGATAAAATACACAATCCAAACTATTTAAGACAATAAAACTATTATGATTTTGGAAACATAGTAAGTTTTAGTACTACAACATAGTTGCAACAAAAAACTTAACTCACACAATGTTGTAAATCCTTCAAGAAATCAACTAGTGAGTAAATGAAGATGACATTAACACTTGAGTTGCAACAATAAACCTACAATTCAAAGTTGCAACAATTAGTATTCAAAATTTCAACAATTAGTAATTCAAAGTGAAAGTAGAAATAAACAAAAATAGAAATTATAGCCATATCTATGTGTGGATACAAAAATTACCTGGCTAAGGTGGGGAACTTACCTCCTTAAATGAGGCACTAGTTAGAAAAAAAAAAGAGTGTGAATGCTCAATACACCATTACTTGAATTGGATCAAAACATAAATTAAATTGCAAGAAATTTGGAAAATATAATAACTTGTTCTTCTCTTTCAATTCTTAGTAGAGGGGTTTTATATAATATGTTTTCTATCTAAATTAATAAAAGAGATGGAAGGGCAACCATGATAGTTGGGTTAATCTTATAACATTGATTTTCTAAGAAAATGGAAAAAATGAACATTAATTGAATTGAATCAGTTGTGTGATAGGTGGTGGCTGAATCATCCTCTTTTCTTGGTCATCCAATAATTTCTATCTGTGTTGACCAACTTGTACTTTTTTGTTTGACTAGTGTTGACTTGAGCTAGACTTGCTTCTATTAACTGAGACTTTGATTGATATGAGAAGGTAAAATTTTATTAAGGTTCACTGACTCTTGGTAGACCGAGTTTCTATTTTTTTTTTGAGGCAGGGATCGTAAGTTAAATCTTCCCCTTTGACTAACAATTGTAGGTGACTATTTGACTGAGGTTAACTAAGTTTCGAGCCTCTTGTTCCGAGCTTCCATAGGACGAAATTCACCCTATTGTTGCAAAATTGTCTTTGACTGAAATTGACTTTTTTTTTTCTCTTTGTGTGCTGACTCTTTTGACTTGGTATTCATTGAGGTCATATTTATAATCGTGTTGGAATATTTTGACGTAATATTGATGAACTAAATTCTCTCTCTCATAAGGAAATACTAGTTGGGTTTTCCCCTTGTGGGTTTTGCCTTGGTTATGAGCCTAATTTCCGATGTCTCTTGTCTCTTGCTTACTATTTACTGTGATCTCTATTGCTTGATTATATAAAGTGAATTAAGCAAAGTTGTTTGGTAGAAATCATATAAGAGAAATTTTTGGCCAACATGTTTCGAACCAACAAGTGTGGTTCATCATCAGGACCACTTGATGACTGGAATACTATAAGAATATAGATTCTATCATTGGAAGTAGTTGTCAATTTTAAATAACTATACTAGTCTTCATTGCACTATAAAATCAACATGGAATTAGAGTTTTGGTGTAGGAAAAGAGTTATGAGATCACCTTGAAGAGCATATTGAAGGAATTTGAGAAGCACTTTGAAGATTTTGGGATTCTACCTTCTATCTTTGATCACCCATCTTCATCATGAATCTCTTCCTTAAAGAAGAAAATCTTAAAGGAGCTCCTAATTATAGGGCACGGAAGGCTAAGATTGACCTAGTAGTTGCAAGGCACAAGGTCTTGGGTATTGTTATAGGAAAATTTATAGAACTAGTTGATCAAACAGGAAAAGACAAATTTCAAGAAGATGTCATCTTGGAAAGATGAATCATTATAGAATTTCTTAAGGATCATTTAATTCCCTATATTGCTGATCATTAATCTTCCAAGGCTATGTGTGGTGCCATTGCTGGTTTGTACACAATCAACTACATCAATATAAGCGATCAACTTCACAATATCAAGGTGACAAAGAATGATACAGTGGCATCATGCTTTGTCAAAATTTCTCAAATAAGAGATGAATTCAAAACCATTGAAGAAGAAGTATCTGACAAAGAATTCGTAGTTATAGCTTTGGGCAGTTTACCTAGATTGTGGGCTTCTTTTGCATCAAGCATTTGTGGAAGAGAAACTGTAGGTAATTTTGACAAGCTATGGGGTGCCTACACTCAAGAACAATCAAGACTCTAATATAGAGGCAATATTGAAGATCCATGTGAAGAACCTTTTGTAGCCAATTAAGGGAGTAACAAGAAAAGAAGCCTTAATATTGGAATATTTCAAAGAAGTTCTGGTTGAAGACAAAATTCAAGACCTGCTCCAAGAAGGGAATATGATCCATATACAGGACCTCCTTACCCCTCTTGAGATTGAAGATATAGAAATTATTTAACAAACATTCAATGTTTTCATTGCCAAATGTATGGTCACTATCAATATCATTGTCCTCAAAGAATTAAAGGGATGACTATCAAAGGAATGGGGATAAAACGAGGAGAGAGAAGCATCATGTTTCTACTACTGATCTAAATGAACCATATCATAAGAGGAGGCACAGGAAGAATGATTTTGATTCTAAGTACTCATTCTATTCTACCTCTATAGGTTCCATTGTAGGTCATGATGAAATATGGCTGGCAGACAATGGTGCCTCTAGGAACATGATTGGAGGCTGTGTAATCCTCATTGAATTGGTTGAAAAGAAGATATGTCAAAGAGTTTAAGTTGGAAACAATGGAAAATATGAAGTCAAAGGGATTGGATTTTCATCCTTCTAATTGAAATTAGGAGGTAATGTATATATTAACAATATTTTATATCTTCTTGGTTTGAATAAGAATTTGTTGTCTATTTCTTCTCTTGAAGACAAAGGATATAAAATTTCTTTCATGGATGGACACATTCTAGTATGGAAAAAGGATGCATCCTTTGAATATGCTAAAGTCATTGGTGTACGAATTGGAGGCCTATATCATCTTCTTGGATGTTCAATTTGTAGAATACTTAGGGGGGGTAATATGGGCCATAGTAATAAATAAGGTGGTTAACCTGTATCATGTAAGGGACCACAAGTAGTTAGCAATAATGTAATAAGTCTATGGTATTAGATAGATGGTATTGAGGGTGTTGGGTCAGGATTACTCCTTGTATATCTTCCTCTCGAAGCCACCTTTTAAACTTTAAGAATTAATGGAGTCACCAAGGTAGAATGCAGCCTCAAAAACCACTTTGAATTCCTGCTACCTTCAGAAATTCAATCTTAAGATTTCGGGAATGAGTAATCTTCAGACTCCTAGCAGACGCACCAAAATGTTATCACAAAATCAGTACTGATGGCTGCTAATCAATAAGACCCTACGTAACTATTTCAGACCAGACTCTTGGCTAAGGATTAGCCTCCCTAACTTGAGAGGGCTCTCTCAAAATAAACTACTGATTTATCTTTAACACAAAGAGGGCTAACTCTTGGAATGAAAACTTAATAAACATGCTGGTTGGACAGACAACATAACATTTCTTCCATTGGGCTTATGGAGTCAAACACCTTTTCAGTAAATTATCAACTACTCATTCATGGAAGTCAAGGCATGTAATGTTTAAACACTCAAAACATTTCTCAAAGAACCTCAACTCATAAGTATACACAGGAAGTCTGAGCACTAGGTGAATTCAGAGTGATTGTATACCTATAGAGCTGTAAAAAACATTTCTCAAAAGAACCCCAACTCATAAATATGCACATGAAGTCTGAGCACTAGGTGAATTCAGAGTGATTTCATATCTATAGAGCTGTAAAATATGAAGGATAAGGCAAAACCACATACATCTTGAGCATTTGAACAAAGTATGAATCTTGAGAAGAAAAAGTAGTCTTTATATTACTGTAAAAAGTCTTTTATACAGGCCAATACAAACTCTGTTTTGCATAAAAATCCAACCCTCATTACATCAGAGTTTCCTCTATATATAGGAAAACATTCTTAACTACTTTGAGCTTCCTCCTCCAGCATGAGGGGAGCTCGATGACTGATATTAACTACCCTTATCTATCTTAATAGACTCATTAAATCTACTAAGCATTTAACTGTAATTACAAAAGAGTCTTAATCAAACTTAAACTCTAATTTTATTCTCCTCGTATCATGATTCCTTTTTAGATCTTCGACAGCTGTCTCCTTTAGTTTTGGCCGTGATAGCTGAGATAAGGATGCAAGAAACCAGATTAGCCTTGGATGCTGAATGTGCTAATGGTTCATTGATC